>JPKZ01022847.1:543014-579609 GCA_000803305.1 Toxocara canis
CCTCTTCCCCATCAGCAAACGTTTTCTTTAAGATCATCTGAGCTGTTCTTCGTTGTTTTTTTCTTGATGCGCTTTTCATCCCGGCGAAAACGCGTTCTGGGCCGTTACGTGTGTGCGTGTGCATCATATACGAACGTTTTTGGGCCGTTATGTGTGTGCGTGTGCATCATATACGAACGTTTTTGTATATGTAGCCATCAACTGCTTTCGTCTCCCATGCCAGAAAACCACTCCGACGAAACTTGGCAAGCATAACCCGTGCCACTGTGAGGGCTTCTAACCAGAAAAAAAAAGATTCCTAAGTTTTTGGATTGAGCGCCAGCAGTTCTAATTTTTTGCATGAGTGAGATCTCGCGAACACATCGATACGCCACTACCATTTCAGTGTGCATGTCGAAGGGGAAGGGTTTGATGTCGAATTGAGCTGAAATATTATTGCCTAGCTGAGCGTTGTTCGTTTTGTCGCATTTTTAAGGAGCATTGTGGGAAGCACTTACCGTGCCAGCTTGTTGGCACGTTTCGCAAGTTGTTATGCAGTTCTCGTGCTCTTGTTGGAGATGTTCAAATTTAGTTTATTAAACGCGAGAAGTCAGTCAGTCGCTGCGATAGTGAAACGGATAGGTTTTTTTTTTGCGGACGTTCGCAAGCGCGTTGGCAGTCGCAAAGGCGTGACTGCATTTTTTTCATCTTGAATTACTCTTTCAAAATATCCATCGTCAACGATTTCGCAATATCCGCGCATGTCGAATGAAAACGTGTGCGCTTGCTGCTGGATTGCCTAGCCGTTATATGGAGGGAGAGTAGATACGTCATGGAGAGAAAGAGGGATACTTGGTCTCGCGTCATATTGTCAATTTTTATGGGGTTTTTTGTGGTGATCCTGAATATTTGGTCTTTTAGCAGAAATGCATATACATGAGTGATAAGCCACTATAGCATAATGACCTCCGCTTATTGGGAACTTAGGTATGTGCCCGTCCTCTTTGCGGCTTCATCTCTTGCATTTAGGTCATGCAAAGTCGGAAACGTATAACGGGCCATGCTTGAACCCGTTGCGAGTCCCTCTAGGGGGGGACGGGGGATTTGACATCACTGCGGTAACTGGAAGGTGATGTCACACGGGGAGCAGAGTGTGCCTGGTAGGCTGTTGTTTGAGCATTATTTGTTGTTTGGCGCAGTTTGAACGATGTGAGTGTTGTCGGCTGCGAGAAGTGTAAATGTGTGTTTGTTGTATTTTAGTGCAGGAGGTGAGGCTAAGCGATGCGCCAATCGGTCAGGTGCATATGCAGGAGGGAGGATGCTCGTGCTGATCGATTATCGATCGATACTAATCGATTGCACCATTGAGTCGTTAATCGATCGATTTTGCGTGAATGGCCTCTTCCGATTGTTCTTTCTCAATTTTTCTTACTTTTTTTTCATGGCTGCTATTAACTGGTGATGTTCTTGATTTTGCTTGTTTTGCTCCTGCTCAAAAGCGATATAAATATGAGGTCGACTGGAGCAAATATACTATTACCAGTTTTAGAGGAGTATTCCACATAAAACGGTAGAGCACAAATTGTTTCTTCGACGTTTGTGAGGCGCTGTGTTCACGAAACATCGAAGGTTTGCTCGTTTCGTAGATCGGCTGCACATCACCACCAAAAAGTGAGGTGCTAGTCGTGAGTAGCAACGCAGTTTTGAGCAGAGGCAGCAATTTGCTTAAGAAAGAACATGAGAAATTAATTACGAAGGAAGGAAAAGCGAAAAAAAAGAGTTGAAGCAAAAGGAAGTGGTGTCGAAATTGGATCGATATAGTCGAAATTTGGATCGCAACCGAATTAAGGAATTTCTTATCAATAATCTCATCCATCTATGATTATTGTGATCGAACGAAACTGAGCGATGGTAGTAGGGGTGGGTAATTTCCTTAAAGGGGTCTGTTTTTCTTGGAGGACTCAAGATTCGGAAAATTCACTTCGGAATTCGATTATATTTGTTTTTTTGAATGTGAGAATTGTTTTAGCGATGAGAGGAAATGTTTGTTTTGTGTGCTTGCTGCATTATGCTTGAATCTAAAGCTTGTGAGAAACTGTTATTGCCAAGTCGACTCACAGTTGCGGTCCCATTTATCTTTTGTGGTTTTTCAACAAATGAATTTTTGTTGTTCGTTGAGAATATTTCATTTTATGCAAACGATTTTTATGGACGTCTAAAGTCCCATTGAATGCAGCGGAACCGTGACTGCGTTTTGATTTAAGAGTGATTTCCTTCTGGTTCGCCCTTTTGCTTTATCCTTTCGATGTTGTAACGGTATGCGCCATTTGATTTTTATGTTTCGCTGCTAATTGATTGCTAGAGCATGGCGATTTGTGAACAGATTTTTATTCGCATGTTCGTGGCTGAATTCTTTTATTTTTTGCTTAAACTCGCATTGTTTTATAAAACTCGAAATTGCTCGACTCAGTTGCTCTCAGCGTTTAAATAATTGTATTGTTTACAGTAATGAGTAATGGGATGTTTTGTGTTACGTGCAATCAATCAACATTGAAATCTTAGATGTAGCATTTATTGTGTGGTCAGAGTAGCAAACAGTAATAAGTTATTCGCAGTGATGCTTAATGAGACCAAAAGTGTTCGAAGTTTTGGGAAAATGAAAAATGATGTGAGTATAGAAGGGCAGAGAAAGGAGTTCTGAGACGATTACAATCTTCCTCATTTCTTGAAATGACCGTGACTGTCGGTCGGAAATTATTCTGCGAAGTTTTTTTTTAATCCTGCTAAGTGTTTTTTAATCCTTGCAAAGTATCGCAAGAGTTGGAAGATTAGATGGTGGCGACCAGCTTCGGTTTCACCGCTTCCATTATGATGGAGCCAACTTGGAGGCTTCTGCATCTCAATCATCCCTTTGTGTGTGTGTTGTTTCGGTTGCTGATGAGGGCGTTTGCTGATGTTGGGTTTGTTTGTGACGTCGCTGAATTGCGGGCTGTCAGAGGCAAGCGACATGATTGCCAGTTGCGATTCGATTTCGTTTTGTGTGATTGATTGCGTATTTGTTCTGCCAACGTTATGCTTCATGGGTTGAATCTGTTGGTACATCTGGAGAAGATATACCTTACCTTAAATGCATATGACGAGTATCGATACGGGAAGCGAAATTTTATGGGATTATCGGATCCGTGGTGGATATTTATTGATCAGTGTCGTTCATCACTCTCCGTCATGTTAGGTCACACTTAAATATTTTACCTGGATGCGTTCATCGCATTCTTTCAGTGACCTTCGTGAAAGTGTGATGTCGTGAGGTCATGTAGCTGGAGTATTTACCGCTTTTTTATTTTACCCGGACGCGGTCTGCAATTGTTCTTCCTGGTTATCTATAGGGAAGGAGGAGTTAGTTTTGTTGAACGTGGACTTGTTTCAAATGAATAAAAGTGGTGAACTAAGCCAGTTTGCTGATTTTTGATATGCACGAAGAGCACGCTTCGTTTTTTTTATTGCTGTCGAAGTTCTATCTTGAGTTTTGAGTTTTGCATATACGAGTGGTGTAAAATGTATGTTAAGAGTAAGGGCAAAAGGATGGGGAAATTTTCTTCGATAGTGGCAAAAGAATTGAGATGTTTTAAGGACCACCTCTATTGTGAGGATGCTGTTGTCTTTTTTGTCAAAATTTTGCCGCAGAGTTGGAGGTAATCTCCAGAACACCGCAATTTCCTATGTCGAGAGATGGGTGGAGCATGTGGTCTCGTTGAATGTTATTGGTACCTGTCATTGTCTGGTGTTTTTTTGTGCGTAATCGTATCTTTTAACGAATTGCGGAATGTTGCATCCGGAGTTGTTATGTCCCCGTGTTGACTGTTGGCTTCTGTCGGTTGTGATATTGTGCTTTTCATCTTTTTTATTAAATTATAAATGGTTAAGGTTCATCCAATCTGTAGTGCACTGTTTCGGCCTGTCATCACTTAAATACTTCATTCCAGTTAGTAGGCTACTAATGTAGTTACTCGTAGTTCAACGTGTGCTTAAAATGGGGTGCGGAAGTTGGACTGTTCTCTTTGGAATTATGATTTTTCGTGCGACTCTCAATATGTGCAAAGATGTGATAGTCGGAAATTTGTTACGGCGGGTGAGGGCATCGTTGTCGTCAGATCGATATTGGTGCTTCAGTTCTTAGGCGTAACGGTGTTAGCCTTGATGCGTTTGTTGGCTGTCCCAAAAGCGGGCTATGGCAGCGTATTGTGTGTACGTATTTCATACATTCATGTCCATCTGCCCTTCCATAGCAGAAATGGCTGCTATGGTGAATGAAATTTCGAGGCACAGTATGTGAACAGCTCGCTAATCGACGTATAGACGGCTAGCTCTCCTCCTCCTCCCTCGCTAGGAAAGAAGAATGGTAAGGCTCGTAAATTCCCTAACAGGTTGTTTTGGACTTGTGCGGAAACTTAATTCATTCGAACGAATAGTTGCAGCAAGTTCGTTTCTTCTGAAATTTGACTCTTTTAGGAGGGAGGCGCAATTTTCGATTGTAAGGAACGCGTTAATCATGGGCGACTGTGAGTTTCTGGCTGAGAATTGAAAAGTTTCTGGCAGCTTTTGGAAAAGCGATTGTCAGTGGCTGCAACGTTTTGTTGTACCGAATTGCTTGATAGTTCTCAGCGACGAGGTAGTGTAATCCAGTGCACATTTAAGGGCTCTTCATTGTAAGATACCTGGAAACAGGATCCTGAGCAGTTCATATAGTGTGTGGTGTACCGGCAGTGTATTTCTCATCCCTTTGTTTCTGCTGAAAATAACCCAAGCGATCTTCACTTTAATGGTTTTGTGACGTCACTAAAAGCCTTTAGGGTTCAATGGGCTTCGTTTGATATTTTCCATATAAATATTTTCTGTTGATTTATTTTTCAGCCTTTCCATCTCCCTCCGCTTCCCCTCATCCTCTTCCCACCCTTCTCCACTACATTTTTCACACTAGGGTGAAGGTTGACTTCGTTGCACGGACGTACTCACCAGTAAAAGATCCCACGACGTTTTTTTGTGCTCGGGCGCTTTCTTTTTATGGACGATGAGCGCTTGCAATCTTTTTCGCCTTGATTGTTGCGTAATTAGATGCGCGCTTTTAGAGTCGTTCCATAGGCCCGTGCGTTGCTTCCCATTCATCTTGTGTTACTGCCCAGTCCATGTGCCGTTCACACTGTTAAGAGGGAAAATGCTTTGGGCTGAGCTCAGGTCAGCGATCTAGGTGAAGTACTGTCGTAAAGATGACAAAATTTGCGTTTTTTTTAATCCGATCCGGCTGCATGCTCCGTTAACTGCATCACAAGAAAAACGTCTTTAGCCGATTTATCTGAGCGGCCGACATAATGAAATTTCATCGCTGCTCATTTGCGAGTAATTATAGAACCCGCTAGATCGGCGGTGAATCGCTATCGAAGCGCACATATTGCCAGCGACCTTGTTACGCGTTCTCGTTTAATTGCTTGAATGTTGTGCATGGTAATGCAGTCGAGCGTTGCAGTCAACAAGCTTTGAAAAATAAGATCAGATGTGTTGAGCTATGATAGCCTTGTGGTTATATTCGCTCTTCGCAGTATTGAAGTTGCGTCTTGAATTAGTGGCCCTACAATTTCGCTTTTTAATTTCTATACGTAGTGAGTGATTACCATGTGCGCGTTTTTTGCAGCCATTCGGTGGGAGGGGAAAGTGGAAAAGTCTCGAAGAGCGGTGTTTCTGGAGAATTCGGAGTGTTCTAACTGCGTACATATGGTGTTGGTTATGAACAGGTGTATATGCTAGATTTTTCTGGATTTGGCCGCTTCTCTTAATGGATTTCGAACCTGTATGTAAAGGACCCCTAAAGAATCACCTGCGTTCTTTGCTTTGCTGCATTTCATCACATCGTTTTCACTTTCCGCCCGCCTGACATGCTTATTAGTTGATGATTGTGGGCAAGGTTTTCGTCATTCATCTTTGGCATGAAGCTTATAGTCAGTCCGGCAGGCGAACGTCGTCAGCTCCGCGGGGGAGGGTGGAGGAGTAGGGACAAGCAAGGGCGTTTGCAGATCTTCCGCCCTTCTGGGTCCCTATAAAGAACTGCGCAAGCTCACTGGCGAAGGGAGATTGAAACCATGTTGAACTATGCGGTTTCATCATTTCTTATATTTTTTTGAACTTTTAGAGCGTAATTTTGCTGTGAAATTAAATTACTGCATATTTATACGTTTAGAGGGTATATATATCTGAATTACGAACTGTTGTGATACTTTTTGGATTCCTTAAAGGCTCTAATAATTTCAAGACATGTTTTATCGGTTACCTCGTTATGAAGGAATTTTTTTATACCGGACAGGTTTATATTAAAACGCTGTACTGTCTCCTTTCATATGGTTGAATCTCCCCATTCTTCTCTTGCCGTCCTTCCCACGCATTATTTGTCCTGCAAACATTCTCGCGCATACATTCCATAGCCCTTCACCAAGTGATCTATGTTCATTTGCAAAACTGATGAGCTTTTTCAGATCCGGTGATCGAGATCGGACCAATTAAGCCAAGGAAGATCGAGACCGAAGAGGGGTCGTGTTGGTGTTGAGTGGAGGAGGGAGACATGGCTTGACAGCTCCATGCTTCATCGATCTTCTCTTCTTTTGCAGCCGTTTTTTATGCTCACGTGAATCGCCAAACCGCCCTTCTGTTGCTTTTGCTCCCATTCCTCAGCTTAAGCTCTACTGCATGAGGATCTTAATTCCAGTTTCTTTTATGAGTTTAGCAATTTGCAATAGTTAGTGGCCTCGCCAAACATGGACGAATCATTCATTCGTAAAGCGAATAAAAGCGAATTGACGTTCAATGATCATCACATTTGAAGTCTTCTTTGCAAAGCTGTTGGCAGTGTCGGTTGAGCTTTTCTTGCGAAGCTTGCAAAGAAATGCAACGAACTTGCAGTCGCATGTTGCAAAGGTTTTCATGCGTGCAGTGAATTTACTAAATTTTGAAGCACCGTAAAGATGAAGCAATAGAATGCTTAACCGAATATTTTCAGAATTTTCGTTGAACTGCTTCATTTTTTTAATAAAAAACAAATCTTACGTTTTGTCCATCTGAAACTGGAAGATAGCTTACGACTTTTCCTATTCATAACGCTGTGAAATTTTATATTGCTTATTTGATGGTCACTTCTTTGAGGTGCTTCTTTGAATTCAGTTGTGTCGAAGGTCGCGTTTTGCGGGCGTCGCTAAAGCAGTTTTTTAAAGTCTTCCAACTTTTATCACTACTATCCTATCGGTCTTCTAAAGATGAGTATGAAAAATCTTTTAGAGTATCTGTTGTTTGTTCTTATATACGGAATCTCTTCTGGTAGCAAACAATCGTTGAATGCGAAATTTTCCGTTCAAATTATATGATCAAAGATCGATCCCATGGAAACGAGAAAGTTTTTCACTTTTGATTTGTGAACAGTTCTTGAATTCGTTGCATTTATATTAATATGCATGTTTTTTTTTAAAATCAGGAGGAGGTGATTTTTAAAAACATTTCATCTTATGGGGCGGAATTACGTACATTGAAAGCGATTGGTTGAATAACATGTATCGTTTTTTTTTTCGCATCTTTTCTTCTGGTTTTGCTTTTGCTTTGAAGCGGCTTGTGAAACAGGTGTGTTTTGTTCGTCGATCTTGAGAGCAATTCCACAATACCGATGGTCTGTCTACATATTGTGGTCTCATTCTTGGGTTGGCGACCAATGAGGTCGCATTATATCTCGAATCATCATTTCATACGGCAAAAAAATGGTATTTAAATCGTGTCGCTTGAGTGGTTTTTTTTGTTGTGTTGGTTAATTAATTTATTTATTGTTGGATTCATCTGCAATCGTCATACTCTAAAAGGTAGTACTTTGGTTATATTCTCTGTTGTGATCGATGTGAGACTGCGGATAGGAGAAGCGCTATCGAGTGCCGATCTGTGTCCGCCTTCATTTTATCTTGCTTTCTGCGCAATTGCTCGCTTCATTGTTTCATCACAATAAACACTAACATTCGTTTTCGTATTCACTTATTATGCAGAGAAAACGTTCTTGGAGGGTATGCAGATATAGGTCCGTTCATGAGGAATAGTGTTACAGGATCAGCTATCCAGTAATTTCGTTCAGGCACACCGTATGTTTTTAATTGTGGAGATGCTCGCATGAGTATATCAAACAGATATCGAGGCTTCTGGATTGTGGTTATTTCTACTACTTTCTATTTATATGCCACTCATTTATTCGCTGAATACGGGGAAACATACGATCAGAATGGTTGAAATTTTGAATATGACGGAAAACATTTTTTGCGCTTCGGATGCGAATAAAAGTCATCAGGTTGAGTGTTGGCTTCATTTTATATGGAAGGGCTCTTGTGAAGCTGTGGCGTTATGATGCTTTGCGAACTGCTTATTCTATTACCTATTAACGCTATGACGTTCACTTCGTCAGTCTTCTCAATCGTCATGCTGGTATGCTGTATTTCAAAAAAGCGTAAACTACGAAACATGAATGCGGAACCACTCGTCAGAGGTCCTAAGCATGCGGTATGTTTTTTCGATACTGGTGAATAAAGAAGGGAACGAGTAAAATAAGAAGGTAAATGAGTGGAAGTGACAATAAATGAACAAATGAGAAAAATGAATAACAGCCGAAATCGCAGACTCACGGAAATGAATATCGTGGTAATCTGCTGGTGTAGAACAGACGCGTTGTCTCGCATCGAATCGCTGAGATAAGAGTTTAGATAAATCGGTCACTCTGACCATAAAATCAGTGGGAAATGATGTTATCGTGAAGATGATTCCCCATTAGTGATTGTACAATGAAGTATGAAACAAAAATTGAATACGTACATATCTGCGCTGTTATACCTGACGTGCTTCCCCACGTACCCTAGAAGGAATGGTCTCATGTTTTTTTTTCAAATGAGCCAGAAATAAACTTAACGCGAATTTTAAAATCACTAATTGAGCTTTCGCTCATTCAATGACGGCACCAAAACAAAAGCAACCATACGCACTTAATAATGCAGTGATGTTGTGAAGAAAATAGCAGATTATGTAAAGCACCGATAAACATTTTCACTGCTCAACGCCAGCCGGACGCTTTTGCTAATCGCTTGCAAATTCGGAGCCTTCAAGTTTTTTTTTCCTCACTTTCAATTGTCCTTCTCGCCTTTGTTGATGTATATGTTGATGTGAGAATTGGTGGAGGAGTTGCTCAAGGATGTAAGCTATGAAATTATTAGATAGTTGTGTCGTTAGACTTAACCTGATGATGGCATATAACTGTCGAGACTTCTTAAGAAAATCTTGCTTTTATTTTATCTTTGTTACTTATCAACATTATCGACATGCTTTGCTGACGAATTCAGCAAGCATCTCATCAAGGAACTCCCTCAAAAAGATGTGCATAAACTTACACCACATATTTGATAACATTGGTTCGCATAGATCATGAGTTAAAACTGCTTCACAGATAGGCATACATATAAAAAAACACAAATATACATGCAGAATGACACAGCTTAGAGATAGTGCGTTTTGCAAATGCAAAATTTGCCAAAGGCAATAACAAAATAAACGATATTCAAACGAACCGAAAAAAATGGCTATGCATAAAAATGCTACAAGTCCCGAAACGTTAACGTTGGCCAAGTGGATGTTTCTATATGCATATGTTATCCCTTTGATATTATAAGTTCTTTAATCAATATTACTTTAATATGTAACTGTACTGCAATGTACAGTTACATATTAAAGTATTTCTTCAAAGGAATTATGATGGAATGTACAGTTCAAGAGCATCTAGTAGTAATTGCTGAGCACGGGACTGTCAAATAAAGATTATCGTTTCTTTGACGTTTCTATAAATTAGCACAGCATCGGAAACACACAGAAGTTATGATAATCGTAAGCAGTATGAATTGATGCTCCTCTATTTATGCAAATGAGGTGACAAATTTTGTTTTTTTCGTTTTTGTTTAGCGGTGTTTGTTATTAACGTGCTACTAAATATATACGTTCCTAACTACAACAACACACCGCATACATGGGCGATCACAATATCGGTTACAAGAACGCCATAACGTTTTATGATGCAATCATACAGATTGGCGAAACACATAGAAATGAAGCCCACCCAACGAAAGCGTATTTGCTTCTACAATTGCCTAGCAATATCCTCCCTGAGGTGTACGAAGATTCTATTTTGTTTTTTTTTTATTATTATGTTGCAAACGATGTATTATTCATGGTAATATTTGTTACATATTCAACGAAATCGACTTTGGAAGACACGGTGAGCGGAAACTTATGATGAATGATTTCAAAAAAGTATGAAACAATATTCAATATTCGTTTAAAATTTTATAGAGAAGGTGACTTCTAATTGATTTCTTCGGCCATAGGACGCCTAGTAACGTTATGCCTTCAAAGCAAAAGAGAAACATTGATCCCTTCCGTAATTTGAGAGTTTCCTCGATGAATGACCCGAAGATGACGGCCTATCGTGACATCAGGCATTACACGAAACAGACCGGGAGCACTGCAGATCGATTTCTTTCTGGACATACACTCGACGGTCCACGAGAAAGCTAGGTAAAGGTGCGAAAATTTCGAGAACAAGCCTGCATCCTATGCTTCCTGAGAAGCTGAGATGAAGCCCTATAAAATTCTTAAGGCTCATGTGCTGAACGGCAGTATGTGGTCTGTTGCATTTGCGAATTGCGGACGGATATTGCCGCGACGCTTTGTATCTCTGGCTCTACAGAAAGATACTTTTTGAGAGCGAGATGATGCTCACCATTGTAAAAGCGATCGATCAATCACCATAATGATCACCATAACGAACAATATTATCTGCTAGTAATGGTAAGATTGTCGAAAGGGTTCTGAAGATGAGCCCTGGGGCGATTTGGGCACCTGCCAAAGAAGGATCAGGAAGTGAGCCATAAAGGAATTTCGAGGAGTTTTTTTATGATGGAGCAGACAACAACATAGAGCGGTGGGTATTGCATAAGAACTTCGTTTACGCCTTCACATGTTGCCCGAAACATGCAGAATTCGATGAGGGCCAATTTCGTCGCATTGTTTCGTCTCGCTACGGCCACTTCGTTTACGCCTTCACATGTTGCCCGAAACATGCAGAATTCGATGAGGGCCAATTTCGTCGCATTGTTTCGTCTCGCTACGGCCGGGATACTCGCCAGACATCAGTGCAATCGATTTCGCAATAAGAGCTTGCTGAACACAACAAGACGGTGAACGCCTAACTAAAACGGTTCCTGAAAAAGGTTTGAGGCGGAATAACCGTCGAAATAATCGAAAACGCCTCATCGCTTAGGCTTTCCAGAATGACCACAATATTGCGTCAAGGATGACAGAGGACATATGGAACTGAAATAAACCAAATGGCTCCTTTTAGTGCCAGAAACAAGTAAACCAGCTGAACTTTGTTTCGTATTGTTTAGTGAGCGTGTGGAAAAAAAATGTATGAGAACTTCTGACTCTATCTGTAATTCAGTACACATAAATGTGTTTAATCTTTTCTCGTTTATAACATATCTATTTCTTACATGAAATTGTGCGTATATAATTCCACATATCAAGAAAGTCAAAAATCTCACATGCAAACATCACTTCCAACGAATTCCGTAGGTGGGGATGACCCCGTAGTGCCGACACCTTCAGGATAAGCTCTCGTAGCAAAAAACGGTAGGGTATCGTTGCTGTTCCTGTTCTTAGAGTTCATGCCACTCACTCCACTCACTCCAACATTCCGTTCTTGGTTCTTTTATTGGAGTTCATATGTACCATTGGCTCCGGTATTATTTACCATAGTATTCGATCTGTTGAATACAAGTTCTGAAACCAACATCGCAACAACAAGCTTTTCATTGCTTTACACACGAATGTGTGTTATGTTCTTTCTTTTACAGTGCTCATATGAAAAACTGCAAACAAATCATTAGAGTATTTGTGGTCGACGATTTTGAGGGAGTCGCCAGTTCGAGAGAATGGAGTCAAATTTTTATTGCGTTCTTAGATTTTGAATGAGTCACAATAGCAAGAAAAATGTTGTTCACTCAAGGAAGTGCAGTGGCCGTTAGCAGTGAACATACATAATTCGGAATAGATGTTTGCGTTTATTCGAATTGTCTGTTTATTGTATTTAAATATTTAAGTTTAATTTCAGTTCAACGTAATTAAATCAAATTCAACGTAATTAATACAAATTAAATTCCACACAATATATTTAAAAGATTTTTGCAGAAGAAAGAAACTTCGACCGCCTCATCGAAAGCCGCTCATAATGATGCATCATCGCCTTGTGTCCTGCATGAGCAGAAGAAAAAAGCTGAGCTTATCGAGGGTAAAATTTTAGCGCAAATTTGTTTAGATCAACGTTTCATTCAGGTGTTCCGTTCAGGCTCATAGGTGATGGAAAATGAGTGCTGGAATATAACTCTGGCACCAAACTCTTCTTAATCTTTCGACTATGGAAGCTTAGTACCTTTTCTGACTACCCGCCCCCTCCCCTAACTATTCGGCGAAGTGTGTGCGTATTGGGTGTCATTAGGTTTGTTATTTAAATGATAGTGGTCGGAAAATCTTGATGCTTGAGCCTGTGAAATTTAAATAAAGTGACTGAAATATGTGAACAGAGCAAGGGGACGTCCGTTGTTCTTCATAACACATTCTCGAAATTTCTAAAAAAAAAAAATTGTTTCTTATTCATATTCCAGAAAGTAATCGGAAAGAAAGGAGCTCAAAAAAAGGGAAGGAGGAAATGAACGGAAAGCAACAAAAGATTGATAATTACGAGAGAAAACGAAGAACTGAGAAGAATGAAGAAAAACCAAAAATCGTAAGCAAAAGCGGTTCTAAAACACCAGATGAGGATGCCGGAAAAAGAGGAATCGAGGACAGGAAGATCAGAACAGCGAAAGAGGCAAAGAACGAAGCTGAGAAAGTATGGGAGAAGAATGAGGAGGAAAAGGAGAAGAAAGTGGAGGAGAAGAGCGAAGAAGGAAAAATGAAGGAACAGGACGAGAAAGAGGAAGAAGAAAAAAGAAAAGGGAAAGATGAGAAAGATGAAGATGGGAAGATTAAAGAAAAGGATAAGGAGAGGAAAATTAAAGAAAAAAATGACTTTGCAGGGAAACTGAAAAACGAAAGGAACGACGAAGTGAGAAAATCGAAGGAAAATGACGTTAGTAAAATAAAAGGAAATGATGAAAAGGATGTGCTAGAGAAAATGGGAGGAAAAGAAGAAAAAGTTCTGGAAGGAAAAGGGATGCAGAAAAATGAAAGGAATGGAACGCCAAAAGAAGAGAATGAAAGGAGCTGGAAAGGAGTAATAAACGAGAAAGATTCAAAAATGTTCGGTGGTAGTAGGATATACTTTAAGGTTGAAGAGGAGGTCGATGATGAGGAATTTAGGTCACGGTTAACAGAGTCAAAGTTGCCCGTGGTTGAAACATATAGAATCATCGCTAGAACTTCTGCGAAAAAGAGTGATAACCCTTCAGACAGATTAAACCCAAGAAATTACAACAAGAAAAAATCGAAAAGCGAAATTGTAATCGATGTCACGAATCCTCCACAAGGTTCGTATATAAATTCCATTGCATTTTTGATGGGATCGTTTACTGTCTTCAACATTATCATTGAACAACGATCCCTCTATACCAGCATTATAGTTAATGTAAGTAGAAGAACATTTAAGGTGATTTTGGTACTCTCCAGTAACGAAAAGTTTCACGTTGTTAATTTTTATGAGATAAATGAGATTTAATTTTTATGTGATAAATGAGATCGAAAAGTTCGTCATTATCGTTGTTATTAAACCTTAAAATATTTTCAATGAGTTCATGTCCACGCTTTGGCATAGATCATAATAGACAATGCCAAGCAAAACCGTTCTCTCATATATTTGCCATATAAACTGTTTCCGGATGCATGAAATGTGGGCAATTTGGATTGGGCAATATACCCTTCTGAAGCAAAAAGCTTTTAAAAAAAGGGGCACGTTTTAAGGACGGATCTAGACAGTTTAAACCGTTGATTTCGTTCAGGTGTACATCTCAAGAATGTTATCTCGTGCATATTTTTGAAAGGACTAGCTTGTTTCGTGCACTTGTTTTCTTATGCACTTACTGCTTGGCCTGTTTAACGCAAAATGGAACATGAAATAATGAGACTCGCAAGTTTTTCTACGCAAAGGTTTCACCCAAGCAGTAAGTTTGACGCAAATTTTTGCATTTACCGATACGCTCAACCCCCGCCCGAGGCAGCGTTAGCGTGCTGCCAGTCTTTATATGTTGCCCAAAATTGTGCCCTAAAGGGAATCCATGTTTGGCTCTCTTCATTTCAGCGTAGGATCGGCAATGCTAGGATCCTAGACGTGCGCAATATAAAGCTGATGTGTTTTATAATCTCAATTTTAGCAGAGCAGGAGAAGAAGGATAAAGAGGGTCACACGGACTACAAAAGCGTCAGCGTTGAGCCTATCCCGGCACCACCTTATGACGCACGCACTCAACACTCACAGACATCTGTGGTTTGTACTGCTTATGAGGGTTTCGCCTCGACGCGTCCAACCCTAGCAGAAAGTGGTGAAGCTTAAGCTGTAGATAACCAACAAGCTTAAGCTATTACATAATCACAGCCAACCCTGGTTTACGTCTTTATCCTTTTCACTAGATGTGGTCGTCTTGAGAAGCCCCTACTCCATACCCCTCCCCCTCCACCCCCCTTCCCCAAAAAAACGTGGTTGCTGTTCTGATTTTTTATTGATGGTAAGGTGCTGTACGTTCCGCCCGAAAGAAAGAATGGCGTGCTCCGAATTGCTGTGGCGGGGCAATCAAATGCCTTACTAAATTAGTCTGGGCACAGTAAAATTACATTGACCATTATGACTCACATTACCGACCATCACAATGACATCCTCATATTTCAGTGAGAGGTCGTAATAAATTGTTACTGGGAGGAGCTATTTTTCGAAAACACCTAGCTGCGCATTCCTTCATGGGCCGTTTAACATGGCCAGAGGGAAGGAATCCCGAAGCGCTGGCAAAGGAATTCGAGAGCGTTCGATCCCTTCCCCAAATTACGTTGGTCGTCCACAGCCTTTGAGAGAAATTACGAGTAAATCTTTAGTTGGCTTATGCAATTACGGTGCTCCTATATGGCACTAACTTCAGATAAGAGCAGAAGACGACACAATGGAGCATGTTGAATCGCTACGGGAAAGTGAGGACACGGACGAAGAATGACGTGCACATGTGCTGTTTAAAATTCAGTTTTTTCTTTGTGCATAGCATGCAAAGAATACCATAAATAAGAATAAACAGTTGATTTTTGAAGTCACTTTCTCAGGTTTTTTGAATTGCCAATATCGCCTCCTAACATGTTCTTTGAATGTTCGAAGCCAAAAAACCCTGAACACCTGTTTAAAGTTTTAGCGAAAACAGGCCATGACTTCTTTGAGTTCGTGATTTCTAGAAGTTCCAGGGCAAAAATTGTTTATAAGAGCCCGAGCTTTACGGCTGTGTTTAATACCCACGGTTAACCTCTTTCGACGCCTCACAGAAGGCACTATCTGGAACGGTATGCTACAGCGCACAAAGTAGGCGGTGTTGCCAGTTTCGGGCACGACGGTGTCAGATATCCAAGTTCGTTTCGCTGCTCGGAAATCTTCAGTTTGGATAGCGTCACCGATCTGAAAGTGACGGCGATAGGCACCGTGATGATGATTGAACTGTTCGTCCGGTCCTGATGCGACGTGGTCCTACGGCGTTGTCGGTAGCTGGCGTCATCAGCTCGAAAATGGTACGCAGTCGGAGTCTCAGGAATTTTCCGGCGGGGGACAGATCCGGTCCAGGCGGGCACAGGAAGCTCCGGAGTGCGTTCGCCGGTCATAGGTTTGGTATACCGCCCGATCTCCTGTCTCTCTGGACCGGGTTATTTGTCACCCGCCGAAAACTTGAGACGCCGACTGCGCACCGCCTTCGACCTCATCGTGCCGGCTACCGATAACATCGTAGGATCACGCAGCATCGAGATGGAAGAGCAGTGCAATCGTCATCATGGTGCCGTCGCCGCTAATTCGAGTTCGGCGACGCTGTCTACGTCAAACATCATCCGGCGCCGACAAGCACGTGGGTATCCGTCGCCATCGTAAGCAAAACTGGCAAGGCGACCTACTCTCTGCGTTGCGGAAGCTTTCTTTGGAAGCGTCACATCAGCCAACTAATGTCACGCGAAAGCACGCCAACTCAAAATCAATTACTGGAGGTATTCGATCTGCTGCTTTTCAACTTCGAAGCCGGCGCCGATCCAGCACCAACCTCTCCTTCGTCGGTGACCTCCTGTCACCAAACGCATAATCGCCGTACCCCACCCCTCTTCTACACACGACTCCTGCGAAGATGAAGTATCGTTTCTAACTCGAAAGGGGTGGGGGAGGGAGTGTTGTGGGCTACGATCACACCAACTCATTTCGCAGTTAGCGCAGTGACGTACGTTTTTCTCCGCTTCTTTATATTGCAAACTTGTCTCTACTTGTTACAATGCGTTTTGCAAACCCATTATGTATTTTGTTAGTTGTGAAGGACTATCTGGCGATGAGGTGATTGCCATTAAATCTGTTCTGCAGGCTGCATGCAGCATCGCATATACCACTCGGCACAACCGTGAAATCGTGCATATTTTTGCATGCGGTTCCATCCTATCGGTTTCGGCCCATTCCAGACACTGGCACTCGATGGGTCCTCCAGTTTGCGTCAGGTCGTTCTGAACATTGCTGTTTAAGTGCCATATCGATAGTGTGCGTTCTGTCGTTCATAAGAATCTTGTATCGGGAACATTTCTGTGAAATCCTTGTCTCAGATTTGCAACTTTTCCAGTTCCTAACATGACTCGTTCGCTTAAGGCGTAAGTTTTGAAGCGAAAAAAAAATCTGTATATGTGTACCGTGTGTGACTTCTGGCAGTGGAAAGCATTAAGCAGCAGCCAGGAGTTGAACACAAAAATTCTAAACAAGTTCCTAACAATATATATATATATATAATGTATATATAAATATTTATGGTTAAATTAACTAGCTATTATTGTTGAGACTTTTTCAGGCCACGTTCTTTGAAATTCTGCTTTCGTTATCTTCAACGCAAGTCCGGAAATTATGGAAGAGGTAATAGTGAAAATTCGGCGTGAAAACATTTTTGCAACGTTCCTTACAGTCTAATTTTTTGAGCGCAACAAAACTTCAAGGAAGGTATATTTCCGACTTAACGACAAAACGCAATTAATTGCCGAAAAGAAATAGAGAAAATCTTAACGTGAAGAAATTCTTGATATGTAATAACTAGACTTATACTGTCGGCAATACAAGCATCACATGTTTGGTACGCATCAGAAGAACGTTTTAGGAAAGCGACTAAGAGAAAAAATTGACTAACTGCATTGTATTGACAACACTATTTTATCAATTGTAATGTCTTTTATGATCGATTGAAGTCGAAGTTCCTCCTATAACAACAAGCTCATCAATAAAACGAAAATCTTGGAGAACCACCACTCGCAATCGTAGTTTATTTCACTGTGACAAGTTTATTTGAATTAACGCAGTTGAGCACTGAAACGTGTAATTGAAGGAACCACAAATATTCGATTGGTCACATACAGGTTCCCTAAGCTCGTCATGTTTTAAAGCCGTTAGACACTTTATTTTTAGAATCTTGCAACTGAAGCGTCATCGGTAGCAGATGACCCTAGAAGACCATCGGCAAATTCGCCTAGTTCCACTGGAGAATGCAGCTTAAGCGAAAATTCATCACCGACATGTACTTCAACGGAGACGATTACCAGAGAGAAAACGCATAGTCCAGCTACCATCAGTGATAAGGCAGCATGTAGACCAGCGATGCAGCATAGAGAATTGCCTCCAAGGCCTGGCACCATCAAAGTGAACAGATCGAGAAGAAAGCGAAGCAAACCAGGCAAAATACGCTGATTGTTTAATTCCTTTAGAGTATGACCAAGTGACTGCATAATTCAAACTGATACAGATGAGGCATTTTACGAAATCGATTCTTTTTCCAGAATATGAAATTCATGATGGATGAAACCATGAGTATTGCTGTACGACACATGCGCTACGAGAGTGCGGTACATTCAATACTGTTTTTGTGTTTGACACGACAGTTTACTCATGTTGCACCACAGTATTCATGGTCAACCTCTACTACATCCGGCTCTTTCTTCCCAGCCGAAATGGCTGTCTGTGAAATCGTTTTAGAAAGCATGTTGTAACTTCTCTCCACAAAGAAATTGCTTTAATTTACTTATAAGTGCTCGTCGTATGGCCTCGTTGCCACACTGCTGGCAATTTTCGGTACCAGTTTTATGGGCAGTAGCCGTAGTTTTACTGTTCTTGTTCTGTGAACAATTTTATTCACCATCACAGTTGGCTTCAGCGATTCGCTACCGAAATGATTAGGTAGTGTTCATATGGATCAGTCTTTACAACCCTTTCGATTTTCATTCCACCAAGTTATTTATCAGTTCTATTTGATCCAACCATTAAATCTAGCTCATCGATTCCATTTACTTCGGAGCTTTTGCAGCGTTCCACTTTTTCTGCAGCACTAAATTTCGGTAATGCGAATGCTGCGCCATGGTGATAATTCTGAATTTTACACAACGAAAGATGGTGCACTTGAAATGCAAATGAAAAAAAAAAAACAGCGAAACCAGTCATCCATCTCATCATGCCTGGTTAGCGTCGCTTCATTGGAAAACTTGAAAGTCAAGTTCTTAGAACTAGCTGGGTTCAAAATTGTTGCCCTCCTTCCCCAGTCGCAAAGCTCATGACGACTGTTTATGACGCATTATTGTTGCTCATTTCCTGTAGCAGCAGTCTTTTCAGGTGGTATATTTATCACTGAAACAGTAAGTTATTTCTTGCACTTGTCCCAAAACTTTTGTGCATACTTGTAGGGATTCGAGAGAAATTTTCGAGCCTTTAACTTATTTCAGTCACTCTTCTATCGTACTATTTATTTGCAGTGTTGCGTATCGTAAACCATGCTTCATTATGTTACCTCCGAATAGAATGTGCATACAGTGCGGTGTTATTTCCTTTCTTTCGTTCGTCAAATGCCCTCAAAGAAAGGCATTGAGGACGTATTTTCACAAAGGAAAGATGAATTCCTTGATGCGTCAACACTTATGAGGAAATGAAAATTTTGCTGGACGAAAAAATCGAACAGTTTTGATAGTTAATATTTGATATACTCGGGGAGGCGTTCTACAACGCTTATGTATATTTTGCTACATGACTCTTAGGTTCCTTGCTTTTATCATATTGATCTCGAATATTGATCTCAAATGTGAGTCTAATTGTTTTTGCACTTTTTTAGAATCTTAGCAAACGATGAATAAATTATAATCGTTTTATGATTTTAGAAGTTTAAGCGCGGTCTGTGTCAAGGATCATGCAGTGAGCGAGAGGTTTCTGAGCCATCTGGTAAGTTGTGCTTTTATGTAAATGCGGATGCGACTCATCTTT
The DNA here is from genome assembly GCA_000803305.1 of Toxocara canis. Classification (NCBI taxonomy): domain Eukaryota; kingdom Metazoa; phylum Nematoda; class Chromadorea; order Rhabditida; family Toxocaridae; genus Toxocara; species Toxocara canis. The sequence continues at coordinate 562,591 of JPKZ01022847.1, forward strand.
CATACCCTGAGGCAGGAAATGAACTAAAGCAGAATGCGTAATAGTTTGGTAAAGTAACTTTAATTATCTTTCTCTGATGAACTGTTCGCGATCGGATGTCCTAATCAAAAAAAGAGAGATCGTAGTGTGATCCCACCTTCTAGGTAGCATTTGGAAACTTTGTGTTGCCTTGTGGTTGCAATATGAGGAATAGTAAACAACAGTTACGAGCAGTACGGTACAATGTAAGTTTTGCTGGTGATTGTGTTCGACAAAGTATGGAGCATATAGCTGCTATCCCCGCTCATATGTACGTGGTCAAAATAAAGGAAAGATATGGTTCCCGTGCACTTGACATGCTGCGAGCTCTTTTTGATACCCATATATCAGTTCAGAACAGCCAATACGCAAAAATTCGAAAACTGTGATTCATAGTCTCGAGATTCGCTGAAAGTTCGATTTGCTATAATACATAACTGCGCTGCATGTTTTATTTGTAGCAGAAAAGCACGATTGCTCGAGGCTAATGCGTCCCGAGGTAGTAGAGTAATTTAGCCACCATAAGCAGCTGTGATCAGAATTTTTTGCCTTTTTCACATCAGGCTTAAAGCACTTTTGGCGTGTCGTCAAATACCACAACTGAGACAGGAACATTTTCAATTGCAGGTTCCTCTGAATCTGCTAAGAAATCGCCAAGTGTGCGGCGGTGCGTAACTTATTTTGTGGCCGGCGGTCTACTCCTCGCTACTTTTATAGTGACTGCTACTTTTATTGGCTTGTACATCTACGAGTATTGAAAGGAAAGCTGAAAAAAAGCCCAAAAAACTGTTGATTTTGGAACTCAAATGCAGTAATTTCGGGACGAATTATTGTCAATATTTCTGAAGGTCGAAAAGAAATACGAGTTCTTTTCGTTTTTTTATCCACGTTATTGTTGCTATTGTTGAAGAGAAAAGTTGAAGTATAGTTCTGTGTGAAACATTTGCGACCATTTTACCTGAGAGGAGATCTCCAGTGATATTCACCGAGATTCTCGAAAAAGCGAAGATTGTCGCAATAAAGCACCACTCTCATTTTACTATTACGTTTCCTTTTGCTAGAAGACATTTCTGCAGGAGTCTATCAATTACAGTAGGCAAAAAGCATTGTCATTTGTTTGATGTTTCATTGAAAGATTCAAAAAATGAAAGATATTGCCCTCCCCCCACCCCCTCCTCGTGATTTTTCATATTATTTAAAAAACATACATGAAATCTAACCTTTTTTAAATGAGTTTTCTCGTTTATCTTTTTGTCGTTTCTATTGAATTCTCCTCACAGGTATCGTACAATGACACGCAAACTCGATAAATACTAACGATTATCGTGTCATTTAAACTATTTAAGAATTTCTCACTCAAGGTAATTTCGTACAGTCGGAGCAACTCGTAAAACTCAGCATCACTGCTCTTCCGACCAATTAATTTTTTTTCCGCTATTATTTCGCCCTTAACAAGTCAGACTACCCAGAAGCATCCAGATTCTATGTGAAATTTTTAAGACTTTGTTTCCCTGTGTCTCTTTTATGAAGTCGAATGCATGAATGTGTCATAAGTTTCTTATGATACTATTCAATGATTGATCGTATTCATCAGTGAAATTCCGATGCGTTCCTTTCCGTCGAAAAACAATCAAGTGATGTTGACTTCCTCTAATTCTATGCGTGATTGATATGCGAATTTTCTTTGTTTATTTACGAGAAAAAAAAAAGCTTTTCGTTCTTGTTGCAGTGTTTTTTAAATTAATTTCTGGTCGAACGTCGAATCTTAAGACGAAAAGGCGATCGCCAATCTCTTTTTGTTCTCGTTGCTGATCTGGTTGTTGCTCTTGCTGTTGTTGTTTCTTACGAGGTCATAATTTCGAAAAGGAAGGAAGAGAATCGTCAGAACGTAGACATTGGAAAAAAAAATTAAAGGTCATTCGTATTTTTCTAAATGCTATTTAAATAATCGCTTACTTATGGGTGGGCGAATAAATTTTCTGGTTATTGTTGTTACGATGCTGTTTTTTTTACGATGCATTTGTAAACGAGAATCGTGCATCATGTAAACTGCATCTTCAGTCGAGAATGTCTTAGTCAGAGATACGAAGTTGCATGTTCATCGGATGACCAATTGGTTATTCGCAACGTTACAAAGTAAATTTTATTCTCTCGATTTCACTCAATGACTATATGATGAAAAAGCATAAAAATAATAGCAAACCAAAAATGCTTTTCACAATGCAAAAATAGAAACGGAAATTGAAACAAGCAGCGACTAACATTTTTAGTGGACTAACCTCATAGAAAATGTGGAATAATCATAGCAATAATTAAAAATGATTTTTTCAGCGACCATATGAGCTCAAATTGACGGTATTCCCCATGGCTGTGACAAAATTACTGAATCATCTCCATATAGTCTTAATCCATCTCATGTTGTCGTTACATATGCGTCTAATGGTTTTGGAGCAAGTAAGAGTACGCAAACAACGGGATGTGAAACAAGCTGTGATCCTTTAGGTGGAATGTCTCGTCCTTGAGGGATGGACAAATGTAGAGAGAGATATTTGACCTTCTGTGATGGCTATGTGTTCGTTTGTGCTCTGCATACCTTAGACAGTTTCGTCCAGTGACCCGATTTGCGCGTTCATGGTTCGTCCGCATCGAGCGCTGTCGATCAATCGTATTGCCCTTATTTTGTTGATCACTTGTTCAGATCATCATAGATGTGATCATTGGGCACATCATATTCAATGTTCGTTCAACATTCGCCAATTGTAAAATTGTCATTAAAGAAGTGAACGTTTCGCATAACACAATTTATGTGGTGAATTTGGAATGTGCTTTTTCTGAACCTTTTATTAGCTCGTTTTTGATATTAGCGGAATCGCAATCAATCGATGCGTCAAAATTTTCGCCTACAGCTTTTTGTGATTCGCTTTTAAGTTACCTATATTTTATTCTCGTCATTAACTTAAATTTATCTAAATCATCTGCAATTTGATCACTTTACTTTGAAAGTAAGATATATCACAACGGTTAGATGATCAGTTCCACGTATCATTTCCAATCCGATAACCACGGAAATATGGTTGTCAACGCATGAATATTGCCTAACGATTCCATGTTCTCGTCGTTGGATTCTGCGCTTCAGCCAAAAATCAACACCTTACTCAACGTTGTATCATTTTCGTTTGTCTATGAGACAACTGTGCTCATGGTTCTTTGTTTATTTACGAGAAAAAAAAAAGCTTTTCGTTCTTGTTGCAGTGTTTTTTAAATTAATTTCTGGTCGAACGTCGAATCTTAAGACGAAAAGGCGATCGCCAATCTCTTTTTGTTCTCGTTGCTGATCTGGTTGTTGCTCTTGCTGTTGTTGTTTCTTACGAGGTCATAATTTCGAAAAGGAAGGAAGAGAATCGTCAGAACGTAGACATTGGAAAAAAAAATTAAAGGTCATTCGTATTTTTCTAAATGCTATTTAAATAATCGCTTACTTATGGGTGGGCGAATAAATTTTCTGGTTATTGTTGTTACGATGCTGTTTTTTTTACGATGCATTTGTAAACGAGAATCGTGCATCATGTAAACTGCATCTTCAGTCGAGAATGTCTTAGTCAGAGATACGAAGTTGCATGTTCATCGGATGACCAATTGGTTATTCGCAACGTTACAAAGTAAATTTTATTCTCTCGATTTCACTCAATGACTATATGATGAAAAAGCATAAAAATAATAGCAAACCAAAAATGCTTTTCACAATGCAAAAATAGAAACGGAAATTGAAACAAGCAGCGACTAACATTTTTAGTGGACTAACCTCATAGAAAATGTGGAATAATCATAGCAATAATTAAAAATGATTTTTTCAGCGACCATATGAGCTCAAATTGACGGTATTCCCCATGGCTGTGACAAAATTACTGAATCATCTCCATATAGTCTTAATCCATCTCATGTTGTCGTTACATATGCGTCTAATGGTTTTGGAGCAAGTAAGAGTACGCAAACAACGGGATGTGAAACAAGCTGTGATCCTTTAGGTGGAATGTCTCGTCCTTGAGGGATGGACAAATGTAGAGAGAGATATTTGACCTTCTGTGATGGCTATGTGTTCGTTTGTGCTCTGCATACCTTAGACAGTTTCGTCCAGTGACCCGATTTGCGCGTTCATGGTTCGTCCGCATCGAGCGCTGTCGATCAATCGTATTGCCCTTATTTTGTTGATCACTTGTTCAGATCATCATAGATGTGATCATTGGGCACATCATATTCAATGTTCGTTCAACATTCGCCAATTGTAAAATTGTCATTAAAGAAGTGAACGTTTCGCATAACACAATTTATGTGGTGAATTTGGAATGTGCTTTTTCTGAACCTTTTATTAGCTCGTTTTTGATATTAGCGGAATCGCAATCAATCGATGCGTCAAAATTTTCGCCTACAGCTTTTTGTGATTCGCTTTTAAGTTACCTATATTTTATTCTCGTCATTAACTTAAATTTATCTAAATCATCTGCAATTTGATCACTTTACTTTGAAAGTAAGATATATCACAACGGTTAGATGATCAGTTCCACGTATCATTTCCAATCCGATAACCACGGAAATATGGTTGTCAACGCATGAATATTGCCTAACGATTCCATGTTCTCGTCGTTGGATTCTGCGCTTCAGCCAAAAATCAACACCTTACTCAACGTTGTATCATTTTCGTTTGTCTATGAGACAACTGTGCTCATGGTGATCGCATAAGCAAATAGATATGCTGATTTATGGTACCGTTTCGCCTGATCTGATACGCTTCCATTCGATGATCCCTTCTACGCAATCGATCGATAACCGAGTGTTGTTATTAAAAATTCAGTTGCCATTTCAAGGACGTACATCAGAAATTGCCATACCCACAAAACCTGTTTGCCAGTGAATGTTTACCAAACGCTCTACTCAACTTTCTGAAATTTACGCTCTTTATTGTGCGCTTTGCAAATTTCAATTCACAACGTGTACTCTAGAAACGGTATATACGTTTAGCATATAGACGTCTGCTTGTTTGCGTTTATCGAGTAATTTCATCTCATCAACTGCTAAACCTCGAGCAACGGAAAAACATACAGATAATTTACTAGCTTTCACCCTTTGCACTATTTTTCATGTCACAGCATATACACTTTTGCATGACATATGCTTGCTAGAAAATGGCAGACTCTGCTTTTCTACAATTAACCAAAGAATTCCGCAACCGGTCGGATAGTCGGTTGTCACACCGTTTGTTCAAATCGCGTTGGGAGTGCGTTATCACGCATAATGATTTTTTTTTGTTGGTATTAGTGCAATTGTTTGATTGTTTGTTCTCATGAATGGGGTTGCCAAAGCGCATATCCTAGCATCACCTTCCTGCGCATCGATACAACGAAAGATTCCGAACTGTTACTGAGAGGATTTCGGCAATTGAAAGCTTCATTACCTGAATGATCATAGGTGCGCGAATTCGGTTGCCGCGCTCATGTGTATTTTCATTGCAAGCTGTGTACTCCCAACAAGCGCTTAAAGAGATGCTTTCAGATCTACAAACGATATCGAAATTTGTTGCCACTAAAAGTTTGTTTCAGGGTGCTAACTGTTGATCAACGTGTAATGGACGATGAAGAACAGAAGGCATTCGAGGGGGAAAACGAGAAGAAGAAGAGGGAAACAACCGTAAGCAGTACCGCTCACCATCAAAGGAAACTCACCTTTCGTGATAAGCGATTTGAAACTCGTCCATCGCTTTTAACGTAAGTGAAAAGCCGAATTGTATTTTAGAAAAGCTCTTCCGAATGATGCTTACTTTTTCAAAAAAAATTTTTTTGTCTGGTACCACATATCCTCGAATAGTGAAATCTGTTATTATGATTTCCGGTTTTCCAGTTATTATGATCTCCAAACAAATGGGAAACCGGAAATTTCCCTCGACGAAATGAATCTAGATGTATGCAGAGCAAAAAAAATTTCGTGCTGTACGGTTCATTCTGATGTTCTTCTCATTTGTCTTCGATGAATTTGTTTAAAACACCCAAATAATTGAACCATCTTGCGTTTAGAATATTTTATCTCTAATTTTTTGCTGTCCACTGTATAATAGAGCCAAAAACTTTCCCATGTGAAATAAACATATGATTTTGGCTTGGTTATCACCTAAGCTTTTCAACTGTTATTTTCTAATAGCAGCTGAAGAACTTAGATGATAACCAACGTGCCTATTCCGTGAAAGATAAGTCTTCGAAGACGACTCACTCGTTAGTGTGGCTTAATACGTTGTGAAACATTTCAGTGTACTCATGGAAAGTGCAGATATGCGTGCTTTACGAAGCTTCATTATCTCATGCTTTATCCTGATGTTTCTTGGGACGTTGCTTGACGACACGATCACTTCTAAAAAGTGTTCCTTTTTTTGCGATTAATATCCACTTTGATCATGTTTTTACTGAAAAAACTTGAATGTTTAGGAAACACTTAATTTAGGCAGTTTGACTTTTGGCGAATAATTCACTTAGAGAATAATAATTTAAGTGCAAACCATATTCCTGAATTAAAAAAACATTAAAAATAATGAAATGTACAAAGTCCAGTAGCATATGATATTAACTGCAAACAATGCCATGCTCACAAATATCAGTTGAAATTTTGATGAATTTAAAGGTGCTGAAATAAAACACGGATATTCTTTTAAGATGCTTTCATTTTTTTAAAAATTTTAATCGCTTAGTATTTTCTTATAGTGAATAAATAATTAACCTTAATAGCCAACTTTCTACCATAGGAATTGTGCACAGGATCATTAACTTACTGGATACCATACGTGGACATATAACCTAATTTCACAGTCATCAATCAAGAGTTCGTTTGTTTCCGATCTGAAATTTACTTGCAGGGTTATTAGTTGCTATAAAGTCTAGTTGCCTTTCTATGTGAAGATCTGAATTTATTTCAGTCCGTTCAACCATCTCTGGTTGGTGTTATGGAACTTTAGGCAGCTGCCTGAGACACTTTTCGTTTGGTCGCAAATGGCTTTGAGCGCATTGCTTCCATACTATGCTCTCAAACTATGGAGTGAAATGCCTTGTAAGCGGGTAAATTTTTCGCTTTCATTTCAACTATTATCGACCCCTTCAGGAGGAATTTAGAAGCTAACTTCGAAAGTATGTAAGGGAAGGACGTGTTTGACAAACCCAACCACTTTAATTAATTATCAGCAAGTGATAAAAGATATGAGGTAGTGTATTCATATTTTAACTGATTCATTCACTATGCAAATTTTCCACACAGATATTCTGTTTTTTCTCTGCGTGGCGACAAATAGCAATCACAAAACCGCTTATAAGACATCCACAAATTTTATGGCAAATTAAATTTTGAAACTACCGGACGCGAATGGATATACTCTCATGTATACCCACAGAACATAATGTACCTTGCGAATGCGAATGAGCGTAAGCCTAACAAAATGTGATAATTCGCTCACGGTTATGAAAATGTGAATCATCAAGATGCCGAAACTCGTTTAACATTTCGAAAGTCATTAATCATTAATTTAGTTCGTTAGAATTTAAAAAAGAAATATGATAATGAGCTGTAATTGAAGGTGACGCTGAGGAGTGGATTACCGTTGATCGCATTGTATATAGCATATTTATTCTCGCTGTTTACGTTTCCGCTAATATTCTTATTTAAATGGCAGCTTAATTGTGCTTGCTCGTTCATTATAACATGCGAAAATGTGAGTTATTTTGTAAACAATGCCATTCACCCATTTTATTTAATGCGTTCACCAGTGCATTCCATGACTCGTTGAGATAATTTTTCTAAGTCGAATATTTGTACTTCATAACGTTTCAACTCCCCAACATTTATTCCCCCTTCATTCACAACTTACTCATTCTCGTACCCAACAAAAGTGACCCCCCCCCCCGGCTAGTTCAGTATTCCGATTAGTAAATGTAAAATTTTTTTCAAAAGCAATAAAATTTAGGCTTTATTATGATCAGTTGAAATTGTCCGGATTAAAAAAAAAAGAAAAATTCTTTTCATATTTAACGAGTGGACGGGTTCATTTTGAAAAGCGAAATAAACCGCTCATCTTATAGACACGAATCGCAATGAAAATGCATTCATTTGTTCGAGAGAACGTTATGCGTGCCATTCGCATGAAACTCGCTGCAAAAGACGACACGACGAAGGTGTGAATTAATATCTCTGTAGGCTGCTAAAATATTATCGCAAACACCACCTCGTTAAATAGTGCTCCAAAAGACTTAAGAAAGTTTCAGGCGGTGAATTGCAAGCTTAAAATGAGTGAATGAGGATGGCTGAGGTAAGGGAAACATGTCAAAAGGCAAGGGCTATGGATGCTATAGGTCTGTGCGAATCACGCTAAGCTATAATGGAATCTTTTATTGCTTAGAGTTTTGTATCTGAAAATTTCTGAAAAAAAAACCTGAAAAAGATGAAAAACTTTTTATGAAACGTTCAACGAATTAGGGTGGACATATCGTAGGGGATCGATTGTTTGATAGCAAATAACGAAATATAACAATACATTTAGGCAGTAACATTGAAGTTTTGGCGTTACACAGTCTAACTGTATTCAATGCGTAGTCTTAGCTTTCTCTACTCTGTGATATATGCGCCCTTTTTACCATACTTTACAAAGGAGGGATATTGAACACGAACGGTTCAGCCTTCAGCTTATTCGTTTATCGTTGATCCAACGATCATTGACTGCCGTAATGCTGTATGATTTTTCGATTTTGCAATTATTAGATCGGTTAAAGTGACTTCAGAAAATTGTCACGGGAAGATCAGAAAGCATTTGTTTTTGAGATCCGCAAAGCCTTCAAACAGTTTCTAATTATAGGAGCATGCTGGTTGAAAAATTTAACTCCACTGTGATCTAGAGTTACTTTATCTACGATACTGATCGTTTATTGGATCGTTTTTGATCATCTGATATGTTTTATTTCAGCATCAAATTCCTGAGACGTTTCCATCGGTTAAACAACTGGTTTATTTTTTCTTTTGCCCTTCGTTTATCTACCGAGACGATTATCCGAGGTTCAACTTTTTGAAGTTCCTCTTATATGTTCTTTTTGTAGACACTGTTTTTGAGAGATACTTATAATTAATTACCAGCGTCCCCTAGTGGGACAGAGAGATATCAGCGATAAAAGCATTCCTGCTCTCGATAGCAATGGTTTCCAGCCAAATGAGATTTTATGAGGGCGATTGAATTATATCTGATGCTTTAATTAATTATTTAGTCGAGGGAGTCTTCAAAATTATTTTAATCTACTCAGTGAAAAATGTGCTGTCCTTTCGGAGAAACGCTATTTTCTTAGCATCACGGGGGAAGACGAAATTTATTCCTTTGTTGTAGACTTATGCTGGCGTCACCAAATAATCCGTAATCTTTGCCCCCTATACCGTAATGCCGTCTTCTTAAAACATTCTGTATGAGAAATGATTTTTTTTTTCAGAAGCCCTTCCCGAGATTGGAACATTGTTCTAAAGTATTTCATCGAGGTTCTACTCACTATTTTGTGCACAAATCTCGTTTTCATTCAGGTTCATGATTTCATTATGTTGATGATATCTTCGATTGGTACAAAAATCTGTCGACTAGGCATCACCCATTTTCAGCGGTACGCCAAGTTCCTCGTCCGAATTGCTCTGATAGTGTAACACATTTTTTCGTTATAAAATTGCGTATGGAAAGAAATCGGAGAACGAACGAAGCGACGGTGTTTTGGCGTACGTTTTATCATTTTTAGTGTATCTACCAATGCAAAACAAATACGAACAATACAAAGCTTCTGCAAGTGAAATTAATTTATTTCGTATAGCCTAAGACCGGCGGGCAGATTAGATCAGTGGTAGAATTTTCGTTTTATACACGGAAAGACCTGAGTTCGATTCCTGGCCGTCTCCTCAATGGATCGTCAGCAGGCTGACCACCAGGCGTTCCGAAACTGGTCAAAACAGTCGTGCATGGGCATGGTTGTCAGCTGCATCGATACGGGACGGGAATCGATGAAATTAAAGCTGCTTTTGCATCCCTTCGCTTTACTACAAAAGATATCTGTCCCTTATGACCTCAGATAAATAAACCTATTATCATCGTGTAGCAAAATAAAAGATAAAATTAGACAACATCTAACTGGGCAACTTTCTATAGTTCAGCTCTTTCAGATGATCTATCCTCGTTTTAATCATGTCGATTATACGAAAGCAAACATAAGCTTTATGGTGAATGCGATATTTGCGTCAATTTTGCCTGGCTTACTTTGTCTACTGTTGTTGTTTTATGGATTATTGCATTGCTGGTTGAATATGTTCTCGGAAATGTTACGCTTTGGAGATCGCAAATTTTATGTGGTTTGTTGGCTTGTTTATTTGTATTTCGACCACATTTTAAATGATCGTCGATGGAATATAGAAAGGTTTAGAGAGCGTTCGTGATGTGTTCAAATGAGAACGACGAGAATTACTCGAATACTTAAAGTACTTAATCGAAATATTCAGCGAATATTTTTATGCATTTAAATCACAATTCGCTTTTCTCGAACTACATAACCATATTGTTTGGATTGAATAGAATTGATCGAAAGAAAGGTTTCGCAAAACCCTCTTTCATCTCCACTTACAGTTTCGATAATCTCTGACGATTTTAAACGTTTGGAATATTTCAAAATAATGGTTTATGGAATTGCCTATAACGATATACACCCATAGTTTATATATGAAGCTGTTTGATTGAAGTGATTCAAACAAAGAGCCTACGACAGACAAAAACACTCATTCTTCCGACAAATCCCGTTGTAAATGTTGTCCATAGACTCTGAAAAGAGTTGCAATTTTGGAAAGAACGAGTTTTTTACAGTACAAAGCGATCAGCACAAGGTATCGAAGTAATTCAAATAAGAAACAATGGTTCATCCATTCAATTTCCAGAGATTATTCGGGAGACCAAGATCTCAATGTCTTTAATTTTTGTTGAGCTTTCTAGATTTTTATAGGCGTTTCTTTTGTTTGCTCTAATTGAAATGATGTGAAATTGTGCTGTTGTTAGGTATTTTGTTTTTTATCATTCTTTTGGCCTTTTTTCAGGATTGGTGGAACTCGAAAAATATGGCTGAATACTATCGAAATTGGAATTTGGTTGTACATGACTGGCTTTACGCTTACGTATACCGAGATATAGCATTGGTCATCATTAAAATAATCGACATTAAACTCATTCATTAACTCGACTAGCGAAAATTTCTCGTCTAGATATTCAAATTCTTTATTTTCAAAATACTTGATTCTTAAATTATAGGTAATTTAAATTGCGCGAGCACAGATTTTTTTTCAATTTTGTGCTCTCCATCTTGAACCAGCAAATTTGATACAGTTGATTTTCAAGCTTAATTACCTGAAGCGGCATTAGATGCAAACTGTTGCTTGCAGGTCACTTTCAAAAAAAAAAAACTCAGTGGCTGATGACCTCAGTATTTAGAGAAATCTCGCAAGAGGTCTGACAGCAAAGTAGGAACCGGTCAAACGTGTTTGGGGTTGGGACGACAAGAAGAGAGTCTCCAAGACAAGGGAGAAAAACGTAAAGAGAACTTTGCTTTACAAGAATCCTTTGCATTTTTTTCCCGCGTCTTAACATATTAATTCCCACAGAAACGCAGGCAATTCTAAGTAATTTATCTCTCGGCTCAACTATTTCTATCTAAAACTAAATGTGAACAGTATCGATGAAATAGCATTGAAACTGCTGATCAATCGTTTTGTTCAGCTGATTGGTGGCAAAAAAGGTCTAAAGGTATCACAGACGGCAGTGTTCTTTCTCTCGGCCGCATTCCACGAGTATTGGTTTGGTACATCGCTGCGGTTTTTCTACCCAGTTATGTTTGTTTTATACTTCATTTTTGGAGGTAAGCCTTTCGGAGTCATTTCCGGAAACACATAAATTTAAAATGCCATCAAATCCTTTTTTTTCTCGACCTAAAGTTTGCGCGTAGTTCAACTATAGCAAGCAATTCGAAATTCAGCCGCCACATTCGACGCTTCAATAGTTTCAGTAATATGCGCATTTTGAAAAAAATTTGTTTTTATTAACTGTCCAGTTACCATAAACGTACAGTGAGTTTATATCAAACTTGTAGGATAGGAAGTTCCCTGCAACCGCTAAAAACAATTAAACGTACGAGCAACCCTTCTAGATGCACTACAATTCAGGCAAAACTGTCGCTCTAGGTTCAGCGAATCCGCAAAGCACATCATCGCTGGATCACCTCTGGTGAGCATAGTTGCGTTTCTGTGCATGTCTCTTTGCTGGATACTTTCAATTCGCGAATAACTAAAGGTGGAGCTATAAAATTTTGTTGGTATAACCTCAAGGGGCAACAACTTCACGTATTCAAACTTCAAGCAAGTTCATCAGCACTTACGGAAAGTTGTAATCCTTCAGTGTCAAACTTTCTGCTTGATTAATACAAATTGCCAAAACATGTCATGTCATTTCTTTGTTCTCGGTTCAGCCATCAAAGTAGATTTGCGGTTGTAATGTACTTTTGATTAAAATCAGTTCTAAGCGACCAGGTTTATCTTAAGAAAATGTATCAAAGTATATTATAATCGCAAATCTACTTTGTATTGTATATATATATATATATATATGTATATATATATATATGTATTTATTCATTTCCTTAGTATGTTCAGGAATATTTTACTGGGTATCAATGTTCATAAAGAGTGCACAAGCGTGGAATGTGATCATGTATGCGAACTTACTAATTGGTACAGGGATGTTCGTGTCGTTCTATAGCCAGGAATGGTATGCGAGACAGCGATGTCTGCCTACGTCTACAAACTCATACGTTGATTTTTTCCTCCCACGACACTGGTTTTGCGTACGATACAGTGAAGATGCTTCCTTTTGAAATGTGCAATAAATTGTTTTTCTAATAAAGAAACTGTTTGCAATTCTTTACCGTATGCATATGGAGAATTGCAAACAATAAATCAATCGTCTGCAATTCTTTATCTTTAATTGGTTATTTTGCGAGAAAATCATATACATTTATATGACGTTCTAGCAGATTGATTTACGTGCTTATGAGATTACAGTCGCATTTTAAGATTCCTCCTCGTTTTGGCTTCCAAGACCCTATTACTATTCGCTGATTCGTTCTTTATTCGTTATTCTTTTTTTTTTCATTTATTAAGGAATAGCTCTACTAAAAGCCATGCATCGGTGCACGTACAAATTATTCCGACGTATCATATCGAAGCTAGAATTATATTTTGAATATCACAAATATGCCTTCATACCGTTTCTTAATTTGTTAACCCCTAGGAACACAAATTTAAACTCTCCAAGCTTTTGTTGAATCAAGATTATTTTGATGATTTATTTTCCAAGTCTGAAGCAGCAGTTAGCCAATACCAACAGTCATCATTGATTTCATCGTATGCAGGCATTTTGCCTGATGGCCACCCTTCAACTGCGGGACGGCATACCCACATAACTACAATGAGAACAGAATTTTATATGGACTCGATTACCTATACATCTGCCGATAAATCTTGACGGCAATGAAAGACGACAACATTCAGCGCTTGCTGCCACGGACCACTTCGAAGGAGCTGGCATACTCCACTTCGATTTTTATAGAGACTACCCAATTTTTTTTTAAAAGAGACTCGGAAGGGATAATTTAATTCAAATCAAAAATCACATTGCAGAATCACAGGATCCCAACAGTAACGAATCAGCAAATGATCAGCGAAAACTTATGTTTTCTGTTTACATGTAACTTTCCAGTATTAAATATGTAGTATTGGAAAGCATTCAAAAATATTAAGGTGCCTTGGGTTTATAGAGGATCTTAGTGTTTAAAAAGAACAGCTAAACTCAACTCTCGATGAAATTTTTTTTGAAAACTTTAATTTCTTGAAGATTTTTGGAGCTTTGACAGGAAATTTTCGTCTTTGAAAAGCAATGATCTCATTTCATTTCAGCTCAACGCTTTTGCGAACGCGATTGCAAATCTGTTTGAAATGGCAGCCATGAGAAGCTCGTTGCCTGATTCGAAACGACTATTCAAAAATCTAGAATTTAATACAATTAAAAAAAAAACAACAACTTCCTGTTCTAGCAAAATCATTAATGGTCATTTCGTGTTATTTTGTCAGTCAACGTTGTTTGGCGGTCGGTTGCATGAGAGGCAGTTGTTGTGAATGAATGAAATTATTGTTGTACCCCTTCCAGTAATTCCACAGGTAAGTTTCGATGCGATCGATACGAAATCTGTTATTGAACTGGATGTGTGTGTGGGTGTTTTTTTAAAAATTGCTAACTTAATTTCCTGCGAAATGTTTCACAACTGGTATACACCAAATATGAAATAATTAGAGAATGATATCACAGAAAAAAAAATAATGAGATTACGCGACCAAAACAACTGTTATCAAATTCAGCACTAGGCAACAGCTAGTTAGACTCCACTAAGAAGGACTCCCGATTTGTGAGAATCTAGAAGTCAACGTTTTTAACGACGTTAGATGCCTGGGACTTATCTACGATAAAAACAAGTCTCTCTGAGTTTATTTCGATAAGCTGACTAGAAGTTGTTCTACTCTACTTCCTAACTTCCGAATGCTACACAACTAACGTAGAGACAAAGGAGATTTAGCCATCGCGTAACAACTTCTTTAAATCGTATCTGATGAATTAGTTTTTTTCAAGTTTTGAGCTTTTCCTATCGCTATTACATCCGATCTTGCTCGCTATCCCTCTTGCTACCTATGCGATATTATTTGGCCACTCATTTGTACGATTCTTTGTGAAGTTAATAAGAGCGTTAAAAGTTTGCTATGCCTATCGTGAAAATGGTAAATAACTCATTTCAATTCATATATCACATCGCAAAAGCACAGAGACGATACCACTGAGCTGAGACGATTCAGAGATTTTCTATGAGACTGCACATTGGGTACGATAAGAAAAATGTGCATATGCATGTACATGTACAGGTGGTGGGTGTTGCTTTGTGGCTGACGGCATTGGTATTGGGTGCCATATTGACCTCAGAGGTGTTCCGTCTACTCACAGAAATTGCGAAACGTAAGAAAGAAGGACAAGAACAACTACCTGTACTACTGGCCGATCTTGACACCCTTGGTCAGGTAAATAGCTACAACATTTTTACTCTACCTTCACCGTACTTTTGATTTTCTTGCTGAAGCACTTGTCGACACAATTAGACTCTAGGTAAAGCGTTGCTGAATAAATCGTCATTTCGCTCGACTACAGCGAGATTGTTGAGCAACAGTTTGACAACTCTGCTTTAGAATATATACTTTTGAGGTTTGCTTGGGTACTTAAGACCCTTACAAATTGAGAAACGAAAGATGTGCTCAGTTTACAAAGTCTTATAAATCTTCGAATTCGGTTTCACCATATTCTGTTTCAAATGTGCTAAAAATTATGGACATCGTTTGAAAATAAATATTTTCGAAAATATCATTTAAAAAATATTCCAACAAATATGAACATCATTTCTAGAAAATTTCCAAACATACAAGTCGCAATTTATGCTTCTAGGATACAGTTTATCGTCAAACTATAGTAGGGACAACAGAAGATGGAACAAAAGATGCGAATCCTCAAGAAGATAAGAAAAATAAGAAAGGTTTGCAAACGATTCGCATTTTTTAAAATTTGGATCGGTCCTAAATTTTAGCGAAACGAAATTGTGAAAAAAAAAACAGCCTTTTAAAATTACAGCTTCAAATTTTGCTTTACGTTCCATACAATTGTTTCGCGAAATTTTCTTTCCTTTGGCACTGTACGCGGATACTGGAATCTCATGAAATGCTAACGTACAGTATTGATTTGTTGGAGTATTTGTGTTTTTCGAGTTACTTCGATTTGTTTTTCGTTGATTTTGGTGGTTATTTCGGAAGAAATTCGACTACGGAACATCGCTTTGAATATATTTGATGGCAATGAGAGAGGAACGATAGACAAGGGCACACATGCTTCTATTGTCGTGCACATTCACAATATCGGAGCACGCGCCACGTGGCAATCGCTTTCGGTCGATCAGTAACAGCCGAACCACGTAGCGGTCGTTGTTGCTTGGCAATAATGACATCGACCAAGAGAGTCAGGGACATCCCTGTTCGCCACTTACAAAGCCTTACTGAACAGTGTGCGCAAGAAAGGAGCCACCTTCCGCTGTAGCGGCTCGTCACATTTAAGAGCGAACTGAACTGTATGCGTAACCCATATATGATGAGCTTCCTCGATATGCGCGTTTGACTGTTTTCCTCATTAAATTTCATTTTTATAGGGCACAGTTTACATGATGCTGAACAGCACCACAAAGGGTACCTCCATGCGCACGGTCTTCATTCAAGGACTGTTTATGGCAGATGTAAATGTTTCCCCCGACTCCGCCCATAACCACCCTTGCCATTATACGATAACGCTGCCGACGTGGTGTCGGCAATCCAAAAAAAAAAGCCTTAAGGCGCAGAAAAATAGGGCTGATGTACACTAATAGCAGCAGTACACCACCGAAAAAAAATCAAAGCATAGCAAGACGGTGGTGCCTTAAAAACTGCATATTTTGTAATTTGTAAAGGACGCCGTGCATTGCAAAAGTTGTGATGGGGCCATGCATTGCAAAGATTGCAGCGGGGCTGTGCATTGCAAAGACTGTAGTGGGGATGTATCTTGCAGAGACGTTATCTCGTTGTTAAACTGACTCATTCTTAGAGTCATGTGCTGCTATTTTTCAATGCAGATGAGTGCCACGAAAGGTCAAATGCCTATGCTGATGTTTTCTTCGCTTCTAAACGATTCTAAACTTGACAGCATACAGCTTCGTTTTGCTGCAGTTACTTTACGATGATAAAAGTGCTTTACAACCTCCATAATATATCAGCAGCAAATGTGAACTACCTCTAACACTAAATCAG
>JPKZ01022847.1:595040-637965 GCA_000803305.1 Toxocara canis
ACGGGTAAGGAAAAGGGAGTTGTTTTCCCGTGTTCCTGTCGAGGCAGTCGCGTTAGTGGAGATCTTGTTCGACTCCTGGCGGTTTATGTTGTACTTGCCTTTGGCCATGTTGTATTATGCGCTTCGTCGAGGATCATTTCGTTTAACTGCCAGAGTTTCTGATTCTTTCGTTCCCACATTTTCAATCCTGACCGCTTGCACTTGATGGAACTTACTTATTCAATGTTTTTGCAGTACGTTATTTAATGTACAGCGAATTTGTTGTGTGGCCACATCGACTAATCGATAACAGTGCAATTTGACTTCAAGTTTTCATTCGATATGCGAATTCATCTTGTTCAATAAATGAATTTGTGTAGGTTATACTGCAGCACGATTCTGTGTTCGAAGCATTCGAATTTCCAGACATAATGAGGGGTAGATCGACATTTCAGATGCTTAAGAGCTCAAAATTTTGAAGATATATGGGAAGTACTTTTGTGCTACAGGTGATTCGAGGGTCCGATCGCAGAACTGATTCGAGCTGAGCAGAATATAACGGAAGCCGGAGGGTGGCGAAAGGATTCTCGAAATTAGGATTGCAAGAAAAGTGTAGTAGTAGTTCTGCTAGTGGACCCTTGTGTAATGTTTGTTGCTGTGCAGCCAAAAGGACCCTGCTTAAAGTATAATGAGCCAGTGAGCCCTTTTTGGTGTGAACTATCAAAGAGACTTCTGCGCAAAATTGCTTTATAGCTTACGCTGAAATCATCTCAACGCTGAGTATACATGCATTTGAAGGTGCTGAACAATTTGCGTGGATCCTGTACCCGATCGGATCGGAGAAAAACGGTTTTTTATTAGAGGATTTATAGGGGCGCCGGGAGCGGTCAAAATATGACTTTTCATTAGTTAAAGCCGGTTTATGAAACTGGTCGGTATGATGGCTGGACTCATCAAAGCGTATATGGTGCCAGGCACCTTGGTATGCATTCTCGCTTATTGGAGCATGCAGAAATTAATACGCCACCCACCATAGGGCCTTTTTTTTTTCGATAAAGCGTTAAAAAAATCACTCAGAAATCTCTAAAATGCCCGCCTCCTCGAAAGTGTTTAAACTTGTAAGCTTATTCGAATATCGCCAACTCATAGGCCATGCGCCTGTTTTCCGAGGTTTAACGGTATTTTTTAGTTATAAGTGTATTCACAGCTTTGCTTGCATAAACCGTTAATGTTTTAGTAAGCGCTGTGGCTATTGGTGATTGATTTCGAAGTCTCACGGGACAACGTATGGAAAATTCAGGTGATGATTATGTATATATGATATATATTATACATATTGTATAATTTATATATATATATATATATAACATGGAAATTTGGAACAGAATATATATAAAATAATATATAATTTGGAATATATAGTTTGGGACAGTATATATACACATACATATATAAAGTATAAATATATAAATAGCAAAATATATTACATATATATATATATATATAATAACAGAATTTGGGAAAGAGGTGTTCAACAGCATATAATAGCACTGAATATGCATGATGAAGTGAAACATTACTGTTGATCTTTTTTTCCGTTGGCTCGCTACTGAACACATTTCGTTCGGATCGGCTTTCGCAAGCTTTTTACCAGCACATGCACATCCTCGCGGTCGCTATGAAACTGCTCTTTTGACGTCCGTATTTGATATCGTTGATTGTTGCCATAACTCCGAGCAGTTATAGTAATTCTGAATTTGTGCTTACAACGCTACGCAGCGTTGGTGTGAGCTTTCAACTGTCATACGGAATTCTGAATTTCAAAATGCTAAAATTTTGAAGAAAATTTACGACAATCATTTCGCGCGTACAATTTTCGCTCCTTTCGCCGTCTTTTTACGTTGACCCAAACTTTATTCCGTCCGCTTCCCCACTTTGCATGATTACCTTACATATATGAAGGGTGCACCCCATTCATGCTACAATCGGTGCTTATCTCATCATAATTAAGATTGGTAGCGAAACGCTAAGTTTGCTGATTTTCATAATTCATTTCTAATTAATTGTCTCAACGACAACATATTAAAACATGTAATGCGCATATTCACCAGCAATCGACGAGTGGGCGAGCCATGGCGAAGAGTAAATGATGAAAACGCTGCTGCTGCTGCTGCTGCTACTGCTACTGCTGCTATCCAATTACCATAGAGGGCGAAAACATTTTCATTATCGTATTTTTATTTGGATGGTGGGCGCGGGGGCGAATGAAAAGATAAGTCTGCGGCGACCAATATGCAACAAGAATCGTGCTCACCCATCAAATGAGTATTGAAAAGCCCACCAGACCGAAGACGACGCATTTTGAAGCGTGTGAATTTTGCGCTAATGCTTTTCTTTACTCGTTTGGCGTTTTATGTTTCAGTGCATTCATCAAAAAGGTGGACGACCATCTGCGAGCATTCATATTGCTTTTATTCACTACTAGCAAATCGGAAATCAAAAACTGAGCATTCAAAAGAAACGCAAAACTCATTTCTGTGCTTTTTTTTTTCAAGACGTTTTCCTGCTAGGCTTTGACTGGTGTTCATCGAAGCCAGAGAAATATCTTGATCGTGAAGTTTATTCAGCTCAAAAGTATTTCCTGTCCTTCAACTGGACGTCTATAGCGATGAATATGGTTCAGCTGATACAACTAAAGAGTTGTTGCACATTGCGTATGTGCCACTCTATAGTGTAGAGCAAGAAAAAGGATAGGAACCGTTTATTTTTTTCGTATCAATTTGATACCGCTTTAAACCGTAAGAAAATGCGAACTTGAGTAATGGCTTGAAGTTCCCGCACTTCAATTTTCCCGACTTTATACGACTTGATTATGGGCGGCACTGTCGAGCGGGTAACCCTTAACTGCACAGTAAATAGGAATAGGATAGCATATCATATACAGGGCCAACAAATTGCCACTCATAAATGGGAATGGTTGAAAATCCTTACTACGACATTTCCAGTCTAACACTTTCACTTAGGATACATAGCGAACATGTAAGGAGTATTAAGGGACTTTTGTTTGTTCAATATGATGTTGTCATAAACTGTTTGCAAAAAAGATGCCTTCTCCTTCGATCATCTCTGTGAAAATTGATGACTAGATTGCAGATCGAATGTATGCAGGAGTTCGGCTATTCTCTAGCTACACTATATGCGCTTACTTTTCTAATGCCAGCTTTCGCTGTTTCCGAATGGAAATGATGGATGAACAACACACATGCACCTACTTACAAATAAACATGATGCTGCAAACGCATGGAGAATGAAGTGATTCAATCGGTGAGCTAAGGGAACGATAGTGCTCAATTTCACTTATCGGAACAAAATTTGCACCTTTTCGATACGGAAGGTTGCATTATGTCCTTTGTTTCAGATAGTAGTTGTATATTTCTGAAGAAGGAAGGCACCTCAAAGATTATAGCGAAATGGGCGGCGGTACCAGTTCCGATTTCGTCAACAAAATGCTTCAATATTTCGCTGAGCCTGTCAAGAATAAACTGTTTGATGGTGCTAGGGCAGAAATGCTTGTGAGCAGCTAAGCATTCTTCCTTTGATTCTCGGAGTTCATTAGGCGTTTCAAGTTGGACTGTGGGAAGTGTATATCGTGAGCAGCCGTTTGGTATGCTTTTCAGCATGCTTCACCATCGAAGCTATATGAGTCATATGCACAGTTTTTGAGGTAAATTTTTTTTTAAATTTCAAAATGAATTTGCTAATGTGTTTCTGAGTCGTTCAAAAGCCGTAACAATATCGATTTTCCACCAGAAAAAATTTGTTGACTTCGGTGCCATTTGCATCATTATTGGCATCGTTAGCATTTGAAGTGAGAGTGTAGCCTCTAGGCTTTTCCTGTACTAGGCAATGCAAGGGTTGAAAATCTCCACTTATTATACGCTTCCTGACAAGTCGGCTTTTATAACGCTCGTTATCGGCATGTCTTATCTGTGCGCATTTATTCATATGTGTGTATCCGTTCCTCTGGAATTATCCGAACTCTGCATCCAAACTCATATGCAAGATTTTATCAGTGCACACCCGGGCTGATTATTCATATATATATATATATATATATATATATATGTATGTAAAGTATCACTGTATTTTACGACTGCGAACGACCAACGAAGAAAGAAAGCATTAGGCTATTCCAACACGTTCGTTAATGTGATACGTTGTACAAAAATGTCCTGAACGCTTTTCAGTCGAGCAACTAACTAATCGTCGATTGGCGTTAAATTAATTAATTAACGTTAAATTAATTAATCTTCATGTGAATCGCTTTGTAAACAACTCTTTGGAATATTGGCTAGATCACTTCAGCACGTTGCTGTGATCCATTTATTGCTGAGTCTTTTCTTTAGTGATTCGGCTATGTCTCGCGCCACTTATTCGGCTATGTCTCGCGTCACTTAAAGCTTAAGGTTCTAAAGTACTAATTGCAAGCAGATTGTTAATCATAAATTGTCAATGTCGATTTTGAAATGTTTGAAACATTTGAAATGAGAGTTTCACTCAAGCGATGGTTCACAAATTCGCTCGTTTAGATTACTCTATGGTCGGTTTCTTTTTTTTTCGTTTCCTTTCTCATGTTCAGACTTGCTAATAAAATTGAGCAGATATTTGTGATGATTTCATCTCTTACAATAATGTCTAACGAATGAGCTATTCATCTCGTTTTGATTAGGTCAATTCAGTTCTTTGGGCTGGTGTGTAAAAAGTATTGTGTGCTGTGATGATCGTTTAGTTTTTTGTTGGGATCACACACGGCTATCTTCTTCTTTTATCCTATAATCCTAAAAAACTGTGCATTGGGTAGAGGTGAAAGTTTGGTTGGCATAGTTAAGTACATCTAGACGTTTCAAAGTTTTCAGAACTTCTTTAATACCACACGACTGGTACAATTCTATGGTACAGATAGTCTGCTGTCTAAGCGTTTTTCGCGGTTCTCTCGCAGATGTCGAAAAACTTGACATTTTTTCGCAGCTATCTTAAGCGTCATGACAACCATTGGTCAACCGTTTTCTAGTTTTATACTATTATCAGAGCCTATGGCTGAAAGGATATTAATTTTTGAACAAAATTGACTTTCTGACCTTGCGGGTTTTTTTAAAAAATCTTTTAAAATTCATCGAATTATTCCCTTTATTGTTTTCTGAGATTCAGTTTCTTTTCGTTCTTGACTAAATTGTCTCTAACCGATATCTGTTTACGTTAATGAAAATATCAAAAGTTTTAAATGTTAAGCTTATGAGAGTCTTTTTTTGTTTTTTGCTTTTTCTTTTCGTTTTCAAAGTCGTGCTTATTACAAATATAAGCAAGTTTTTAAGGGTCGAAAAGCTTTCGATTATACCTTTAATTAAATCGTTCATTAGAAAACGATATCGTTCTTAAACTAACTAATTAAATATTTCAGTTGTCTTTAACATTTACGTTTAAGCAAATCGATTGAATTAAAGAAATGAACACCTGATATGATTAAAATCTGTTTAGAAGTAAACTAAAGGAAAATTTAGATTGTTTGTTCCTTTTTTTTTGTGAATGATATCTTATTTGTTGAATTTGCTAACTAACACCTTTAATCTGCTTGACGTGATAGGTACAGATGGCTGCGTAATTTTTGCCTGAAATCGGAAAAAAATTTGGAACAAAATGAACAATGACGGAAATCATATTTCATTGTACAAAGGAACTTAAAAAATGTATGTTGCTGCAGTGGCGCAGTTAAAAAAAAAAACGAGCGGAAAAAATTACCAAAATTAAATATTTGCTTATGTAGCTGTAAAAAGTGAAGGCTGAAGTAAACACATTCGTTTAAAAAAAAAGACCTTGCACCATTTATAATTGCCAAAGAAGAACCCCCAGACAATAGTGATTCATTTAGCGTCGGGTAGTAGAGAATATTGACTTCAAGGAGTGATAGCATGTTTCACAGATAGCTGGTAAATTATCCGCTTCACTGTTTTGTTTAAGGTTTCGTTTCTGATCTGGAATCAAAAGACCCATAGATGAGTGTTAAATGCTCGAGATTATAGAAAGCAGTTTTGAAGCGAACATTTACATGCATTTTAAGGAAAAAGAATTTTATCGTGATGAACGAACTTGTTTTAATGGAAGAGTTTATTAAGTCAAAACGCTTTACCTGTAGGGATCATATTCCTATTCGGAGGATGACAGGAAGATACACTCTCATCAGACGTTCCGTTTTGGCGATCTGGTTAAAAGGTTGCGGTCTTCATCTTAATTGGAGTGTCGCGCTTTTCATGAAAATATACTGCTTTAAATTTTAAGCTGAGTTCCGCAATAATTTTATCGTACCGTTCGCTCTTAGCTTCCAGGAATGGATTGGGCTGAAATATTTCAGGAAATTTATAGCACCAGAATTTTTCGAGCTTAAGCGAAAGGATTTTATTTCGTTTTTGCACAACAATGATTTGGGCTATATATGAATTATTCGAAGAGCAAACATTCCTATAATTGGGTAACGAAGAATATATAAGATATTTAGACATTTCAGCGCATATCACCTCAAAATAAATACATCACATTTAAAAAGACAATTTTCAAATCTATATTTCCCTCAGCCTTTTTTACAAATTTACGAGTGAACTTTCAACTGTTCTCCCATCAACAAAGTTCCTATGTTTTACAGTATTTGCTTTCACTCGAGATTGAGAGACGATATTTTCTCTACAAAAACTCTTAAAATCCATTTTAAATTACCAGTGTTTATCATACCATCTACACACCACTGAATTTTGTTTTTTTTTTGTGTTAATTTAGTGGTGTATATGAGTCCATGTGCTAGATGTGGGCCTTTAAACCCATTTAGCATGCCCCTATTTGGTTGTACATAAAATTATATGCCTGTAAAGATCCAAAATCCAAACGATGCAGCACCAAAATATGGGATTGGAAAAGCTATGAAAAGTAAAAGCGTTGTGCGAAAAAATGATTACCGTTTGGTTCTTAAATAAAAGCACAGTGAACAATCTTAGATTCCCCATCTTCTCTTTCGCCAACTGCTCCTTCCACTTGCGCGATAGGAGGGGGAGAGGGGGAACGTGGGAAGCGCGTAATCTCGGTGAATTCTTAGTTCTGTCATAAAAAGGTCCGATTTTCGTTCCATTTAGTAGTTGGAATCGATTTGAAAAAAAAATCGCTAAGGCACTGAGCAGATTAGTATGAGATAGCGAAAAAAAATGGTAAGGACTTCTCCCTGGGGGTTCCAGATTGGTTCCATGAAAATTTCATATTCGAATTGATATTTGTCCGACTTGAGACGATTTCAATTATGACACTCCAGCAAGATGCCAGACAAACAAAGGGGAGATGCTTTTTAAATTTCTTTAGCGGGTCCTAAGTGGTTCCTACAAACATTTTGGATTAGAAAAGACATTTCCGGGGCTGGAATAAATCCAAAGAGCTGTCATGTATTACGGTTAGCTAGAAGTACAACCACAGCAGCGCTCACAAATAAATTTGGACAAAAAAGGTAGATTTCACCACCGAGGGTCTTCTGTATATGGTCGAAGAAAGGAAGCATTAAGCATGATCACAGATAACATTCAATTGTTAGTTTTTCTGCTTTCATCAAACTGAACAGGTGGATTGCTTCTTTGCTTCTTATATTTGGCTGTCGAAGAACTTTTCCTAGCGCATCAGTGGAGTAAAAATTCGACCAAAAAAGTGTGATATACTGTCGGCGGACAGATAATGAAATAGAGACGTTTCACTCAATCTTTTTTGGCTCACGCAATACGTGAAAAAAATTCTATCGGCATATCCCTTGTGTATTTCGGAAGGGCTTTTTATTAGAAGAAGCAGTCTCTGCGATCGCATGCTAGCATCTCTTTCTGTACGTCGTCTGAATTAAATGTTCGGCGGACGACAATCCTATCTCATTTCATCTTGGAAGTATTTTGTATCGGAATCCGCTATAATTAAACAATGATGAAATTCCACCCACTTCGCTTCTCTTATTCGGATAACTCGAACACTTATGGAGGCCGAAGTGGTGTTTCGTCTGATCGAATCTCTTCGAATTTTCGATTTTTTAAAGGATTTCATCAAGTTCCGTTCAACTAATTGCTCATATGACCAGCCTTCAATGTTCGTTTGCATCGATTGACGGCTAAGTATTTTTAAAACCTAAATGGTCGATTTTGGGATTATGCAGTTTTATAGGTTCACTTTTATATTTCACTAGATGAATATCGTACGGTAGGGGTACAGGCATCGCCTGTTTCAAAAGTGAACACTACCGGAAGTAAGAAATTTCCTCTTATTTTCCCTATACCTCTCTCCCTGTCTTGTATTAAATTCCTATTTCCTTACAACGGAAACCATCTGCGATAAGTGGATTGGTAAAGGTAAAAAATTCTCAGCCGTCTTACCATAGCTTTTCGTCGGCCATAGATGCCCACGCAAGGCAGAGATTTACGATAGGGGGTATCTCAATATGAGTCGATCTTTTTCTTACGTCTTCAAAAAGACAGCTAATAAAAGGGATTTTGATAAGGGAATTTTCATTCGCACAACGATGAACAATGCTCATTTTTTTTTAAAGTTCAGCATAGGGGGAGAACATATGTGAATGTAAGTTTTTCTGCGCCAATTGCAATATCGTATTGTGAATAACAATAAAAAATCTGTTCGTCAGAACAAATAAGAAAGCCGGAAATGAAAACCTCTGAGCCGCTTTCTTCTCAGTGCTAAGCTGTAAACGTTCTGATTTGATCACAAAAAATTACTTCGAATTCTTTGTGAAATATTGACTTGAAGTAGTCGTTTATCGCAAACTTAGAAAGCATTGATGAAAGTTCAGATCTAGTCGCACAAAAATGTTCTATTGTTGAATACATAAGGCATTAAAATACTACAAAAAAACAATCGCCGAAAATATCAAAAATACAAAAGTAATCTTACCTAAATGTCGAAAAAAATGCAGAGAAAAAAGATATTTATACTTTCAAGAAAAAAGGAAACTTGTAATGTAGTTCAGCTATCGGTTCCGGCTAGGGCACTGCTACTAAAAGCAAATGTCGACGAAGACTTGCCTATGAGACGAGAAATCGAATAGCGGTAAAGAATTAATTCGCAAACACTTGGAATATTTATTTATTTATTTTTCTTGTTTACTTTAGCGATCCCTCAAATCTTCTCTCGTCGAATACAGCAGATCCTAAACGTCTTCATTTTTAAGCGTTTGTTTTTTGACATAACCGTCTTATGATCGTATTGCATATGCATAAGCGTGTTTCTATTGTGATATTGTCACATGCGAGTCATATTCGTTGCTAATTTGGAATTTTTCGCTCTTCACAATCCTCCACCATGTTCGTATCCGTTATGAGCTAGGCAAAATGAACGTCGAGCACTACCATAACTCGCACGACAGTTCTTCTCATCTTCGGCAAATATCGCTCAATAATTATTTCAAAGAGACATTCGAAGTGTAAGACGTAATTCTGCATATTCCTATGAACTTCAATTTCGTCATACCCAATCAGAGGTTTTGCCGATTTTAGACAACAAACTGCTGCAGTGAGAATTTCAGTGCATGATTCATGCGACTTTGAAATGTTAGAGGATCACATGTTGTTAGAAATGTCAGAACGAAAATATGTCGCTTTGCCCAAGAGGTTGGTCTGCATCATTTACGATTGCATCAACGAACCGTGCCCAATATCCTTCGATTGGTAGCAAAGCGATAACTGCGTAGCACTAAATACTTTTTGCACATGCGATAACTGGATCGTATATCGCCGTTTTATTACACATCAAGCGGAATAATTCCCATACGAATTATTCTGCTGCTACAACTCGAACCGTGAACGGAAGCTGCACAAGCGAAAAGCAGTGCTTAGCGGTACCGGTGAACACGAACCACCCTACCCTTAGCAAAGCACCTCATTAATGGCCCACCTAGGAAATTAGCTCCTTGATGGTGTGTACTTTTTGTACAGACACATGCCATATGCGTTCACAGCAAATTCAGAACATTCAACATATCTGATCGCCTTTATAGCGAAATTTGCAATTTAAATAACATTCTAGTCCTAAGTCCTTGTGCTCACATCATCATACACTTCTACTGCAAAGCCTAACGAAATACAGAGAGCTATCGTACGACAGCCATACACGCAAGTCAAGCTCGTATACATAGGCAATGTCTTAGTCACACACACACGCACACGCACGCGCACACGCACACGCACACGCACACGCACACGTACACGCAACGCACACACACCTTATTTCGACTTGTCCTGCATCTATGCGACGCATATTGTGCCTCCAGTCTACTATGACTCCCGTGGTGCTTTTGCCATAATTCTTTCGGCGCTGCGTCACCCACGCTATTGCCGAAGGGCAATTGCTTCGACTGCTATGACGCATGCGGTTCGCATCATTGACACTCCCGCCACGTGAATCGCCTCATGGGATAGTATTAAAAGAAGTACGCGATGTAGCAAACTGTTTGAGCATATTGGGGTGGCGAGAATGTCCCGAGGAGAAAATGTATATGGCGAAAGTTTGCATGAGAAGTTTTCAGTGTGACGCGAATACTGCGCGGTACAAATGATGGAGTTACGCATTGTTCTTATGTTCATTTCTCGTTCTAAATTTTACGCGACCAACTTGCATGTATGCGGCTACAGCATTCCAACCAAACATGCGCGCGCATCTCCTTTCGAATTCTTGGAAACTCTTTCGGATCACCACGATTTTCAGACCAGATTCCGCGCATCATATTTTTGGGACAAAAAAGCCTCAAACTAAGGAATGAACCGACCAGAAACAGATTTTAGCCGCCGGCAAGTGCTAGAAAAGCTTGTGGTCATTAAAAATTGCGGAGAAAATTGCGTGCTTCTAGAGGACTTTTTCTGAAAAATTTCAAATATTCCATTAAAAAACTTCCGAAACTTTCGTTTCTTTTAAGTGCTGCTCAACTTAGCGGGCTGCGAGTCACCAGAAGTCCTCAGATTCATAGCCCGGAAAAAAACCATTTCTTCGGCCGCTGATATTGTAATCCTCTCAGATTTCACGTCAAACGACATCATTCGGAAGAGTTCGTTTTATTTGCAAAGGGATCGCATTTCCGCATTAAAAGACTCGCTCAAAGTTATAATCTGCTCATCAAACAGTTGCTAATAAATCACTTTGCAGTTCTCAACAAAGCCGCATTTATCAACCAGTCTCTTACGATTTCAATAAAGAAATGGTTACGTAGTACAGTTATATCGATTTGATATCGACTTGATAGTGACTTCGAATGGTTACGCAACAATGCAGTGATATCGATTGGCGTTCATGGTGTTCTCGATCAGAGATCGACAGAGAACAGTGGGAAACTGATTGCGAGAAATTCGGAGAAATAGTTTGCTATTGTGTTTTTTTGCTTATAGAATTGCGGTTCGTTCTAGGCGAAGTTAATTAAAGTTAATTAATATATATACTTGAAATGATTATGTGAACTACACCGTACTAGTAAGACCTCAACAACAATTTCGTTCAAAGCAGTTAGCAACAATGATATTATACAGTAATTTTTTGAGTTGTAAGCTAGATGTGCCTCTCCAAAATGGGATTTTCTTTTTCGGACTGGTAGCGAATGGAAAAAAAATCTCTCCAGTCTTACGTAAAAAAAAGCATGGCTCCCGTAAATGAATTAGGGCTTCCTATTGAATGTTAGCACCTCTACTCAGATTTCGGCGATAGCTTTCAGTGTTTTCTTGATTTCCGTTCAGTAACTTGAATTGAAGAGTATTAGTTAAAAACCGCGTCGTCATGGAAGAAATTAACAAATTTGCAATTGGAGTTCTCATGAGACAACGGAATACGTTTCATTAATCATCTCCATTTCAACTGCTATTCTAAAAAGAAATAAAGCTGCTAAAAATTTGGCTGGATTTTTTATTGATCGAATCGCAGAAAAATCAGTGGAAGATTTATATGAGCAACCAAATCACTTAAAACACTATTTTATTATACAATTTTCCATTCACTTCGAAAAATTTTGCTCTCGGCAGCAAATCGCAGTGTACTCATGTCATGTGCCCATTTTAAAAATGCAAATTTAAGTCACGCCAAAACGCAACAATGATATTATACAGTAATTTTTTGAGTTGTAAGCTAGATGTGCCTCTCCAAAATGGGATTTTCTTTTTCGGACTGGTAGCGAATGGAAAAAAAATCTCTCCAGTCTTACGTAAAACGCAGCAATGGCTCCCGTAAATGAATTAGGGCTTCCTATTGAATGTTAGCACCTCTACTCAGATTTCGGCGATAGCTTTCAGTGTTTTCTTGATTTCCGTTCAGTAACTTGAATTGAAGAGTATTAGTTAAAAACCGCGTCGTCATGGAAGAAATTAACAAATTTGCAATTGGAGTTCTCATGAGACAACGGAATACGTTTCATTAATCATCTCCATTTCAACTGCTATTCTAAAAAGAAATAAAGCTGCTAAAAATTTGGCTGGATTTTTTATTGATCGAATCGCAGAAAAATCAGTGGAAGATTTATATGAGCAACCAAATCACTTAAAACACTATTTTATTATACAATTTTCCATTCACTTCGAAAAATTTTGCTCTCGGCAGCAAATCGCAGTGTACTCATGTCATGTGCCCATTTTAAAAATGCAAATTTAAGTCACGCCAAAACTCTTCAGCTTTAACTTTTTGTCTTCTCTTCATGCACGAGATATTTGATAACGGTTATACTCATAAGCGCTAAAGAAGAAGAGTAACGAAAGTGTGCTTCAAAGGTTGAACGTCGCTGCACCTCGTGTTGGCAAGCGCTGATCGACTCCAGAAGTTGATGCATTCTTTTGAAGGTGTCGAATTCTGATTGGAAGCATCGAATTTGCGGTTCAAAGTTCGCATTTCAAAGCCATATCGTTTGTGACGAACAGATTTTGGATCCTACCTCGACGTTCGCCCTGCAATTTTAGCCTAGAAGCGGTTAGCTGCATGACTTAGAGGACAGTTGTCAGAAAAATTGTCGAAATGAAACAGTCGAATTTGATGAGGCTATTGAATTGGCGGTCGGTCTGCTCCAGGTTGAGTTTGGCTCTCAATGTACTCCGCCTTGCTCATCTCCGTGTGTCGGTTATTTAAATAGAATTGCTGCTTTCGTGTTTAGTCATGCACTTTTATGAACAGAAAAAGGGCACCTGTCTGTGTCCAGTAGTATGAATGGAATGTGTGCAAGGAGTCTGTCTCCGCAAATACTGGAAAGATTTGTAAAACTTCCAAAGCATAACACTGCCTTAGGAAGATACGACTGTATTCGAAGTAAGTTGAGTAGACTAGAGCTTATTGGAAGCACATTGCGGCGAAGAGAACAATTAGAAGCAGATGCGTAGGAATAAGTGTTAATTTTGGTCTTTCTTCGTCAGTTTTTCGCAGCGAGTGTTGCTCTCAGAAAAGTTTGCGAATGCGTCATATTAGTGCTAGAACGCTGACCACAAAATCGTTTGCGACCCTCCTTTCACGTGTTCCTCGAGATGTTCTAAGGCTGTAGGCAGTGCGTAGATTAATCGGAATAGGAATTAACAGGAACACTTGTGTTCCGATTCAATCGGAATTAATCGAAATTTAATGTTGGAATTGGCCATTGAACATTCCAGAGTAGAGGCTTGATTAACTCTGACAAATTTGCTAGATTCAAATGTGAATAATTGCTGCGGTAGATTGTGATCGGTGGCGATTTTTCTTCGAAATTTTCTTCTTCACTAATAATAGCTTATGCATGCTCGCCGCTTCATTCCTATATCGTTTCTAAACGTCGCTGTTCGAGACATAGATTATCTTGCTATGCCAACCTCAGTTCTCATTGTTACAAGTGTACTTCCCACCTAAATTGTTGCCCCGGTGGTGTTGCTATTATTGCTTAGGCTAAAGAGCTAATAATATAATTTTCCAGACGAGCACAGAATATAGGTGGCTTAAGTACCAACTTTCCTAATCGTAGCTTCAGTGGCTCTTGAACTGAAACTATCTGCGAGAAAAACATACAAATGGACCCACACATGCATGTGAACGGACATGAAGTTGACAAAGTGCGCTTTGCAAATGGAAACGATGCAATTTTGCGAAAGCGCCCAGTCGTCTGACTGGAAAAGCAAACTAAAATGTCTAAAATAAGTCAGTTTCCCCACTATTTAACAAGTAGTTCAGAAACGGTCAAGTGGCGACCGTAGTACAAAAGACGAAGAAAATAAGCGTTGGTTGTAAGGTTGAATGAGCAAACTGTCATGCAGACAGCACACTGTCAATGAATGAGCAAACTGTAGACGCGAATGATAATGAACGGCGCATCTTCCAAATTTTACTTCTTACGAAAGGTTTCCTGTTGTCGGTTGCATTTTTCTAGCTTCTTCGCAACACACATCCGCAAAGTAGGATGACCTCTTATATCTAACTTCGGAATGATTCTTCGACACTGTACAGTTATTTTAGCACTGAAAGGCATTTTGAAATTTACATGCAATTTCAGCCGCCCAGGATGTCCTTCTAACCGTCTGAATCTCAGAGAAAACAAAACGAGTCTTTCTCGATCCGAGCGGTTGGACAATTTAAAACATGAATTTTCTACATTTGTTAGGAGATTGCTGAACCGATTCGGCTGATGCGTGGTTCACTAAAGCGCGTATCATACTTCTCCCTATACACGCGTCCCTATCTGTTTAGAACAGGAACAGAACAAGTTAGGAATAGAATTAACACCATTCGATAAGAAGTAAGATGTCTAGACTTTTTTCTTAAGACCTCTGAGTTTGTGTCCATGTCGCAATTCGTCGAATGGTTTGCCATATTGTAACCCATAAATTCATACTTCATAAGTTCACGTAGTTTTCTTTTCCGATATCTCTAAGCAGCGCTGTTGCGGAAGAGATGGGCACGGTACAGCTAATGGCATGGACCAGCTAAATAAATTTAAGGAAAGGGAGTGCTTAGAGCGCTTTTAATGTTTTTAGACGAAATTCAGCATTCTCGGTTCACCGACTATATGCTGCAAGTGCCCCTTTTTATGATTGAAGTGAACTGAGAAATGGTCCCATTCATATTGATTTGATCTTAAAACGACCAATGCCTGCTTTAGAGAACCTCTATGAGGTGCGATTTGCTCATGCGCACACTGCTATAGTTTGGCATCTAGCAGAGTGTTAATTTGGGTTCATTTGGCATGACATGCCTCAAAGGACTAATGTATTTCTCGTGACTTTGTAGTAGACGACAAATGTGTGCACTTTGAGTGGCCATTGTATAGTCTTGACCATCCTATACTATCATCGTTTCCTGCACGTTAACGTTCTAGACAGAATGCTGTTAACTTGTTCAACATTACTTGTTCGTAAATGAGTAAGTAAGCAATTTGTTTTACTTCTCAACGACAAGCTTCTCTAGTTTCATATTATGGTTTACTCTACTCTCTCATACTCGAGTGTACTTATTTCGTTGCCATAACATTTTCGGTATTGTTGTACAACGAATAAATACGAAAAGCATGGGAAAAAACTTTTCACAAGATGTCAACTCTCTTTGTTGTCTGACCACCTGTCCAGTAATGGTTCCGTTTTGCAAACCACGACCAACCTTAAATATTTGCCTAAAATGACCATTCTCTTGCCGTATTCATTTGGCCATAGTCGTTCTTCGTAGCGAACAGATAGCCATTTCCAGCATATTGAAAATCGTAAATTTTGCAGTTGAACTATATAGACTCCTCTTTCTGAGCAATACGGGGTCGGTATTTCGCAACAGAAAAACTGTGAAGTCGCGTTTTTGAGGACGTGTCGACAACTGCCTCTCATCGGATCAAATGCGCTTCATAACTGCTCTCGTATATACATCTGAACTTCGTCCAGAGTTTGTTACATAGCTTTGACAAGATATGTTTACGTTTAGTGAATGTAAATCACATGGCGGCCGGCAGAAGCTCAGTGGTATAGCTACCGTTTCGTATGCGGGAAGACCTGGGTTCGATTCCCGGCTGCTTACCCTACGGATTGCCAGCAGGCTGACCACGAGGCGTTCCGAAACTGGTCAAAACAATCATGCGTGGGCATCATTGTCAGCTGCATCGATACGGGATCGATGAAATTACATCTGCTTTTGCATCCCTTTGCATATCTTATGGCAGTTTCTGTGATCTAAAGATGGTTGACAATAACGGCTACAAATCGGCATGAGCGAAACGATTCGCTCAGCATGGGCGTTTTTGAATCGGCAATCGACGTGTTGATTTAACAGACCGAAGGTGGATGATATTCACTAATGCCCGCGTGTCCTTTACATATGTAAGCAAAACGTTGATGGCTGACATGTGTCGTTGCGCTTAGTAAATGAACAAAGAGCTGCGAGTTGTATCTGCTTTATTTGTAATGGGCAGATGGAAAGAGGAGAAGGGTTAACGGTAACGAGTGTGGAGTGCTTTCAAAATAATGAATAGTTTACCTATTCCCTAACAAATTTCTCTAATGATTTATATTAAGCGAGATGCGCGTGGCAGTGCTCGGCTTCGTTTAACCTCTCATGTATGCAGCATTCTTCAGTTTTATCAAGAATAAATTTACATATGCGTTGTTTACATGGCATTATAGTGCTCCCCATTTGCATATTTGTATGCGTTGATGTCTGTTTCGTATTTCTAACGCTTAAGGCAATGAAGCTATCAAAATGGAATTTCGTCGCTTTTATCTATAGCCTGATTAGCATTCTTCAGTTATCTCTATAATTGTACAATTGTCGGATGAGCTTTCATGCAGACAAATAATTCCGTAAGAAAGGTAAGCTGTCAAAGTTTACTTGTAAAACCATGTGAGACGTATTCGATGCAATTTTTGAGTACCTCGAGCTTCAATAGATGATTGCTTAGTACGCCTTTTTTTTTCAAATGAGACACGAAATTTCTGGAGAATGGCCGGCACCAATAGTGAAAAAAAATTGCGATCCTGTAAACAGATGTCCTGAGCAGAAAACTTAATGCGTAGTGAGAGTTTCTGCTTCGTTTCTCAAGTACTTCTTAAATGAGGTAAAATTTGTTTTCGGTAGACTTTTGAATAGCACGCGCTAGGGTTATGCTTACGTGAGGGGTTCCCTAGGTATTGTTCCCAAAAATTCAACTGAGCACATCTGCGACCTTGGAAAGTCGTGTTGTTTGGAGAAAAGATGAAACGTTGCTGGTTAAATCGTTCGCGCTCGGCTATCTAGCTAATTTCACGAAATGTCTCTAAACGTAATTCCGAGCACAAACTACGAACTCCATCTGACCTGTTGCTTATATCATTTGCTGATAACTTTTGCTAATAATGTTGTTGCAAACACATTTCATACTTTAAGACCAAAATTCAACGGAAGCAATGGTTTAATTAATTTCTTTTAGAGACATTTTTTGCGAAATCGTTTAGAGTGGAAAGCATATGAAAAGAATTGAGAGGAGAAAAAAAGCACATTATCAAATACTTTCGTCACACACTTTAGAGTGAAGCGAAATCCGAGTTGATCTTTATGGTTCAGCGCCAGGACCAAATTTTGGCAATTTTGGCAAAATTTTAAAAAATTTTTTCGCTGTAATTTTCTCCATCCCCCACCATTCCTATGTTCTATCAAATTTAAAAAAATTTTTTTTGAAATGTGATAGAACATAGAACACCCACTTAAGTGTTCACTTTTCATAAGTTTTTTTCCACTTTCAAATGTCTCTTCGCTTGTTTGAAAAAAAAATCGCCATTCGAACATTTGTGTTCGGACGATGAGCGGGATTACTTTTTTACCGACAATCATATAACACAACAATGTTTCACACTGGAAACAATTTATTGCGTCCACTAAATCCATACTCGATTATAATCGTACTTTTGTTTCCGGCTCTTAGCGAACAATTCGATACGATTTGCTAGCCGCATAACCTTTGAATGGGCTAGCTTTTTCTTTAATTAAAACAAAGCACGAATTTTTATGCAGCTATACTTCACAATTTGCTCATCTAACCTAATATAATCTCTAACTGACGCATGTTCGTTATCAATTTACTAGTGTGCGAAGCTGCTTGATAATTCCAAAATTTTTCGATTGTTTTTCGAACTTTATCAATCGCTTTGTAAGAAATGGTCATTGTCTTTTCTCAGGCAAAGTTTCTTTATAAATTTCAGTTCTTATTCTTCTTCTATTCTTTGAAACTTCAATGCTCATAAACAATAAGAGAGCGTTTAACTCGCTTCATATCAGTTCTCCAACACATTATTTTTCAGCAAATTCAATGGCAAAACATCGACAGATTTCTCGTTCTATCACATTTTTTAGGGAAACGCAATAAATATGTAATTGTCATTTGCATACATTTGCATCTTGAAAACAATTGATATGCTTGAGTGAGATGGCGGTGTTGTTGATGTGAAGGAACTTTGTCATAAGATATTGTCGTAATTGTGTTTTGTCAATGATTGGTTTTGTCATTCAGTGATTGACAATTGTCAATCCTTGATTGGCAATCATTTTGTCAATCACAATCATTTTGTCAATCAAAGCTCATAAGATCATTGAAACCTAGTGTTTGTTTTATCGTCATAACGATTGTCCATGCAATCGTCGTTTTGTTCGTCGAATTTTCTATTATTTCAGTTGAAATAACTTTTGACGAAATTGTGAGACACAGTAACGCGATCACATTCAATGTGTCACGCAGCTGAGGCACTAATCGACGAGTGGATTCAAAAGGCGAATGCGATCAATATTAGACAATCTGATGGCATCAAAATTGTTGGTTTTTCATCCACAAAGAAACAGAATTATGAAGTATGAAAATGTTTAGCTTGATATTAAGTTAACTGTTCTAACTGTTCATCCAATAAGTTACAGTTAGAATTCAAATCTATTTCGGCAGAAATCCAAATAGAATCATTCTAGTGTTCCAGCAGCAAATAGCACAGAAATGCTTCTTCATTTTGCTCACTTTTCAACACTATCAGGCATTAGCGACAGATCATGCACATGCATGCTGACGAATAGATTACACTCGGGAGAAAGAGATGTTTGAATCGATGATTTACGGTTTTGAAAAATTGAGCGAAAAAGAAGAGTGTTTCATGCCATGCGGGTCTCTAGTATCATCATTAACTTGTAACGATAACAATGAAAATGCAGTCAGAGAAGAGCGAACAAATTACGCTCACTAATGAGCTCAGCCGGTTTCATAAGCTGGCTACAATTAAAGAAAAATTAGATTTTGTCCGATCGTATCGCTCTTACAAATCCTTTTCTGGAGACTGGTTTTTGTGCGACCTCGAGAGAACAAATATCCACCCCGATTGTGGATAGTCAGTCGGTCGCTCGTCTATCTATCGGGTTATTTTTGCAAGCTGATTTCTTTTCACTTTTAAACGAGCATTGCTCTCAGTGAAGTCGATAAAATGGTTTAAAAATGGTTGTGCTAGAGGTGAACTAGGATTTAGATTATACTTGCCAAATTTCATAACCCTAGCTTCAGCATTAAACCACATGACATGTAGACAGAAACGCACATTAAAACACGTGCATGCAAATAGCCACGATTGCACGGGAAAGCTCTCCACTAATATGAAATGACGAAAGAATAGTTGCTTTAAGCAGCTGGAGATGATGTGAAGGAAAAGTCGAGAATAACTGAGAAAGTTTAGTATTCGTTTGGAAACAAGAGGAAAGATTTCCCTTTTTTTTCACCCTCATCATCGCATTGTCGATCGTTGCAATGAAACCAGCAATCGAGCAACTGCTGTTGTATATGCGCTTTTTATAAGCTGTGCTGTCTAAATGCGGAGTTGGGCCAAAATTTTAAAAAAAGATTCACCTAGAATTTTTTATCGCTACGATTAGTGCATAGTGTCTGTGTAGGTGACAGGTTCATGAAATTGCAAGTAAACATTAAGGGTCCATTTTGAGCCAAAACCAACCGTATCCACTCTTCTTCTGATTTCGCCTATACCAAAGCTAATAAGGTATAATGGATCAGAAGTGTTGACCTATCCGTATTTTTGGAAGCAATAAAGACTGTAAGGATTGTTATTGTAGTCATATAATAGGCGTTCGATGGTCATTCACAATTGGAGGATCTACAGCGCTTTTGTGATAGTGAACAGGTCGCCGAATTCGCATGGGTAACACTAAGAGTATCACATCTGCTATCTTGTTTCAATAACGTCACCGTCAGTTTGATTGAGTGAGTTGCTACTTCATTTACTTCATCGCAGCCAAAAATTTATTCGTAGAATATGCGAATTTAACATGTGAGTTGAGCTGAGGAATTAAGGGACGTTGTCGCGAAGTTTTGTCATAAAACCAAATAGGTTAGCTCATCTTGATTCAACTATTGCTCTTCTGTTAGGGTATAGGCACACATTTCGAGAGTATTTAACTATGCCAAGTTTGCAACCCCCCACTTTCCCTCTCATCCCCTCCCCCCCCCCACCCACCGACCCTTTGTGTTCTCCTCAATCCTTCCTTCACTTACTGGATCAAGAAATATCAGCGTTGCAGACAGCATTGTGAACGTTATTTGATGGTCTTTTTGGTCGGTCGCCAACGGATGTGTGCTTTACTTCCTGTGGACACTCTGAATAAGAAAAAAAACTTGTGCATTCATTACGACTTTCTTTACTTTGGTTGCATATCGTTTTGTAGCCTTCATCGATAAAAGCGCCCCACTGCAGTGAAAAATTCTCAAAGCTCGCAAAAATAAGCATGATAAAACCATAAAGGTAAACCCTTATTTCGTTAAGAACAAACCTTCCATCCATAAAGCTTTTCTTCGAAGGCACGAAATATATAAACTTCACTTCCCTCAAACAAGTCGTTTCTCTTAAAAGGATGGACATACTAGAATGGCAAACGAGATGAGTTTGTTTAGAATGGTGACAGTTTTTTGAGATTTTCAGGAACACATCAGGTGCCGCACAAATAGGCGTATGTGCCAAGCATGTGTTAACGGTGGTGTTCGCGATCGTTTTCGTTGTCGGTCTATTTGGCAATTTACTTACAATGGCCGTTGTTTACTGCACGCCATCGCTTCATTCACATACCAATTACTTCTTGAGTAATCTCGCATGTTCCGACTTCTTCCTCATTGTCTTTGGTGTTCCCTTCGATCTAATTTCGCTCTGGCAAAAGAAACCACCGGATTTGCCCGCTTACTGCGAAGTTATGAGTAAGATTTTATGTATTGTGAAAACGTTTAGCCTTTACATTCACAAAGTGTTGGAAAATTTTGCGCCCTGAAAGGAGCGAAATAGAGTGTAATTAAAATTGTGGTATACTTTAAAATTGTTACTTGTCAGCACTTTCTGAAGATTCAGTTTTGCGATTTGCTTACAGGTACGTCGATCAGCTTGTTCACGTATTCATCGGTGCTCACTATAGTGGTGTTAACTGCGGAGCGTTTTATGGCAATTTGCTATCCGTTTACTTTGAGAACGCTGTTCAATAAGAGGAAAGTGATCAACGTGATTTACTTATCGTGGATTATCGCCTTCATACCATCACTGTATATTGGTCTTCAGGTTAATCGCTTTGTTTTCTCTCCCGATCGAAATTGTTCATTCCAATGAGCGCTCTTATCGAACTCATATATCAGCGAATCAGAGCGGCAAAGATTTTATGTATTGTGAAAACGTTTAGCCTTTACATTCACAAAGTGTTGGAAAATTTTGCGCCCTGAAAGGAGCGAAATAGAGTGTAATTAAAATTGTGGTATACTTTAAAATTGTTACTTGTCAGCACTTTCTGAAGATTCAGTTTTGCGATTTGCTTACAGGTACGTCGATCAGCTTGTTCACGTATTCATCGGTGCTCACTATAGTGGTGTTAACTGCGGAGCGTTTTATGGCAATTTGCTATCCGTTTACTTTGAGAACGCTGTTCAATAAGAGGAAAGTGATCAACGTGATTTACTTATCGTGGATTATCGCCTTCATACCATCACTGTATATTGGTCTTCAGGTTAATCGCTTTGTTTTCTCTCCCGATCGAAATTGTTCATTCCAATGAGCGCTCTTATCGAACTCATATATCAGCGAATCAGAGCGGCATTGGGTGGCCCTAACTTGTGAGATTTCTTCAGTGGTTGTACGAAAGCAATTGGGCTTGCAGACGATCCAGATCTTGTGGTTCCAAATTTTCGTTTACATAAACATTAGAACATATTGGTGATCTATTCTTCAATGTTTGAATTTTTGTTCGTCCATCAGATCGAAACGAATTTACCACCTCATTGAAGTTCTCGATGAACATCAGATTATGATAGCAAGTTCATGTGGTTAAAGGACCTGACAAAATCGCCCACCGTCTACACCATTTAATGCTATCAAAGAAATATTTTGTTTCTGTCATGCGTAATGCGATTTTTAGTGTTCTTTACTTTTCGGTTACGGGTCTGTGTCAAATTTGAGGCATTGGTATTACATGCTTAGAAATCAACGACATCTCTTCCTTTCTCGACGAAACATTTGGCTGTTTCCTGCCCTAACTTGCTTTCTGTATCTCTCGCTTACCTCTACCGCTCTGCCAAAATATTCTCGCCTTTCCTCTTCCCTCTTTCAGCTTATCGACCGTCGTTCTTGTCATCGTCTCACCTCTGTGTTTGTTACCTCGTTGTGTTTGCTACGTCGATGCTGTTTAAATACTTGCTATTTCTTTTGTTTTCCCTCCCGCATCTCCTCTAAATGCAAGCTTGTTCCCTCTATCCTCTCGTTCGCTTTCGTGTTCCCTCGGAATTGAATTGAATTGAACTGAACTGAACTGTTTATTGTTTTCATGATAGGCATAGCATACTTTTAATGCGCTTATTAAATTCATTGAGAACAGTACGAGTGAATGAGATGCCAAGGAAGACCAGACTTAACAGCTAGAAGAAAACCGACTCATCGGATGTGGTTTAAGAAAGTCGATTTTCTATCTCCATTATATGCTTGCTTCCATGCTGCATCGTTTTTGATGCGGACCGTTGGAAGGAAATGGAGGACAGTGACGCGAACCATATGATGAAAGCCGAAGTGCTCGCTTGTGCAAACCAAACTTATCCGCTTGTTCCCTGCTCCTTTTTTTCCACCTCCATCCTTCCTTTCATTCACCTTTTTTCCTCGCCTGCATAAGCGCCCCATCTTTGCTTCAGTCTGCTTCTTTACCATCGCATCTCCCATCGGCACTGCTCAAAAAGTTGTTGACTATGAAACATCAAATTTAAGGTGAGACTACATGATTTTAGTTTGGCGAGGTGCCAAATTGAAAAATTTAGGTCTTAAAGTATTCGGTTAAAAGGGATAGTGCGCCAGGTTTTGAATTTACAGAATGCTTGAAGGTTTATGTTTGCATGCCAGACAGCAAGTTTTAAAATAACTGCGCACCAAATTCTGAACTAGCAATTAGCTGAACATTCCTTCAGGTTTCTTAAATCAGGTTTTTAGATGTAATTTCGGTTATTTTTTGTTACTTTTTAAAAATATTCATCTGAAGAGTTCGAAAAGCTTTCGGAATCATTTTCGGAAAGGGTGACTTTTAGAATGTTCAAAAGGATCTTCTGAAATTTTCGAGGTTGACTATCTGATTTACTAACCTATGCGATGCACATGGCTCGATACCACTGTGCTTCAGTATAATTTTTGATTCTGTTAGGTGTTGTATGCAAATTTGCAATCTGTGCGAATAAATTTTTCAACTTACTGACTTACTGAGGAACTGCCATCTCTTAGAAAAATGTTTCGCAGATGGCATCGCATCTTATGGTTATCGATAGGTTTCCCGGTGGGACAGTCATGATCCAAAGCGTCGAATGAATAGAATTGTTGGGGAAGACTCGGGAACGAAGAAAGTTGGGTTCATCATATTTCCGCCATGAGAAGTACCCTCTAGAACTCGATTGAAACGTATAAAGTCTCCCTAATGATCCTCTTAATGAGGCCTAAGATGAGATTGGGGCTGACATCTCAACAGCCTCGCCCTTTCCTCGTGATTGCACTTATCACCTTATCACTTGCTCAGCGCTACAAGCAATTTCTTTCTGGTTTTATTAAATAAAAGGAAATTATGAGGTTTGACATGCAGCTGCACAAAGCGCTTATGGGAGAGAAACGAACTCTGTAATGCATCGTGTCAAGTTACTCAACTTTCAGTCATGTGGTTTGTGGTGGTCATTTTCCAATGACTGCATCCAATCGGAAATGAATTTCAGTTCAAGCCAGTGACGCCTGATTTTTGCGGCTATAATCGTGACCTCGGCGATGGTACTGGAAGTTGCGATTTCGTAGCTAGCAAAGTGATTCCTTTTCAATACCTTTTTGAGGTTATTTTCAAAGACTTACTCTTATACTCTCACATTTTATAGCAAAAACGAACTGAACAAGCGTTTTTAACTACAGTAACTGCCTTGTAATGAAGGTATCTATATTCCTGAGTTGTGAACAATTTCATAGCCCGGAGTACTGCTGGTCAATTAATTTATGATAAGGAGATCTAGAAAACGGGTACCAGAAATCACTGAAATTTCGGTTACATTGCAAAGCAGTTGCGTTATCAGCTTTGACGTCAATTTTTTATAAACATCTCCATCAGAGTCAGCAAGCGTTATACGATACTTGTCTTAATCAGTTTAGCGATTAGCCTGTTATGTTGCCTTAAGTTGTTGTAGCATGATGAAGTCATCCAAAGTGACTGCATCATTGTCAGGAAATAGATGTTGCAAAAGACTATTTAGTAACGTTATGCATGTTCTAAATCCCCTTTTCAGGTGAACATGCTTTTAACGTTTCTACTGCCAGTTT
Organism: Toxocara canis; assembly: GCA_000803305.1. Taxonomy (NCBI): domain Eukaryota; kingdom Metazoa; phylum Nematoda; class Chromadorea; order Rhabditida; family Toxocaridae; genus Toxocara; species Toxocara canis. The sequence continues at coordinate 619,859 of JPKZ01022847.1, forward strand.
CATTCATTATTTTCTGCTATATGAGGATCTTGAATACGCTGACGGAGTTGTCCAACATTACGGCGGTACATCTACCCGTAACAGCAAAGTTTAGCGATACGAGTCAAAAGGATGCCGCATTGCTGCACGTACACATGAAGGATGCTGCGCATCTTAGAAGTCAACAAGCACACAAAGTTGTCATCAAAATGCTTGGTGAGAGATAAGATGTTCAAACTCTACCTATTGATTTCTTGATCTTCAGACTGCTTTGATATGTCCGCCTTCTCAATGGTGTTCTGGGCGTTGCCGCTCATAGCTTCCTGTCATCCACCAGAAAGCTAAATCCCATCAATGAGCTAAATTTAGTTATGTTTTGGCCGTTCACCCGATCACCATTTCGATTGAACATTCCCTACTGGAAACTGCTTGAGGTGCAATTACTACTCCGCAATATTGGAATTGTTTCGAGACTTCGGAAAGAGTGATTGGTGACTGCTGGAGGGTTTTCGCCTTTGACGCTGTCTTCGCTAATATCCGTTTTTTATCGTGTGGGTCGGCATGCTCAGTGGTTTCAATTCATATAGATGCATGAACGAATTCTGAGTATCCCACATGTGAAGTGTTCATATCCGGCTTTAATATATACATACATATATATATATATATATATATATATATATATATATATATATATATATATATATATATATATATATATATATATATATATATATATATATATATATATATATATATATATATATATATATATATATATATATATATATATATATATATATATATATATATATATATATATATATATATATATATATATATATATATATATATATATATATATATATATATATATATATATATATATATATATATATATATATATATATATATATATATATATATATATATATATATATATATATATATATATATATATATATATATATATATATATATATATATATATATATATATATATATATATATATATATATATATATATATATATATATATATATATATATATATATATATATATATATATATATATATATATATATATATATATATATATATATATATATATATATATATATATATATATATATATATATATATATATATATATATATATATATATATATATATATATATATATATATATATATATATATATATATATATATATATATATATATATATATATATATATATATATATATATATATATATATATATATATATATATATATATATATATATATATATATATATATATATATATATATATATATATATATATATATATATATATATATATATATATATATATATATATATATATATATATATATATATATATATATATATATATATATATATATATATATATATATATATATATATATATATATATATATATATATATATATATATATATATATATATATATATATATATATATATATATATATATATATATATATATATATATATATATATATATATATATATATATATATATATATATATATATATATATATATATATATATATATATATATATATATATATATATATATATATATATATATATATATATATATATATATATATATATATATATATATATATATATATATATATATATATATCCGTGAGCAGGTTTCGTTGTCACCAAAGAAAAACTGCAGCAGATGGGAGTTGAATTCGAACTCTATTTACAGCGACGTTAGTTAGGATGTAAGATGGCGGTGAACAAGGACAGAGTGTGCGGTGGTGAGAGAACGATGAACTTTTCGTTTTGTGCGTGAAGGCTTCAGGGTGTTTTGGCAAATTTTGAATTCGCAAATTTCATCAAGTAAAACGATTACATCATTTTTATAGTTTTACACAAATGAATTAGCGAGTTTTACTTGTTAAGCAGCCACTCAAAATTTTTAGACAATTTTCTTACTTATGAATTGTAGTCCAAAACTGTCATCATCGTGGACGGTTAAAGTACTTTTATTAGTATTAGAGTATTAGAGTTAGAGTATTAGAGTATGCGGACGTTTAGAGTCCGCAAATATTTTATCCTGTCTTCAACGATTCGCATTACGCATATCTAAACACTTGTCCATTATTGCTTCCTATAGCTTTTCGATTTGTTCATATTTTCTTTAGCTTTATTTTGCAAATTTCTATGCGACTCATAACTTATTGTTCATCACTCATTATGATATTCGCCAAAGCAGCTGCAGTTGGTTACAAGATGCTTACACATAAAGCTCTGTCTCTCTCTCTCTCTCCCTGTTTATCTCTCTCCCTGCAATAAATTTAACACATAACATTTCCCTTCATTAAAACAACGAATTAGTATCTTACCCTTCAAAAAAAGTGACATCTGATTTCATGTTGAACGAATGCGTTTCTCACTCACGTTCATTTTTCGCCCCTTACTAATATCTATTCGAGAATTGTCGTGCGGCATTTCCGAAAAAAATTTCATTTGCTTTCCGCATCAACGGCGTTATTCTTTCACTTGAAGCCAACATCTGATTGGTTGAGATCATAAACAATTTTTAATAGAAATAATTTATTGTTTTTTCAAAAAATATTTTAAGCTCAGATCGAAATCTGCTTTCTATTTGTTAAATCACTGAGAACTGATTGTTAGATGCAATATTGCTCAGTACAGCAGTGCCGATAGTGGAGCAGTGCTAGGTGGAGTAGTGTCGATAGTGGAGCAGTGTCGATAGCCGTTTAGAATTAAAAGTTTGGCATTGAACGAGGGCGATATTTGGTTGGTTACAGATAGCGAGATGGTTACGTTTACGAGATATCTTATTTTCTGTAAAACATCGAAACGACGTCACCAGCACTCGATTCGATTTCATTCCAGGAAATTTGCCACAAATGTTTTATCAGTGAACGTGATATGGAGAACATGAGCGCATGTAAAATGCATGACTCTAGTGCTAATCCTCTTATTTTCTTTCTCTATCGGGCGCATTTGTAAAAACTCACTATTCTGCAAGAGTAGAAGGAAGGACTAGTGATTTTTTCTTATGAATTGTTAAAGGAACTTTTGGTCGAATGCACAAATTGAAATCGGAAACGCCAAATGCAACAGCGTAGAGAAATTTAAACTCGAAAAGTGCTCAGAACGACGAAAAGCAACGAAGTTCAAATGGGGATCTATAATTGATTAACGGAGATTCATATTATGCCATAACGGCAAATGGTGAAATATATGCAGCGAGAGGGTAGGGAAGGATGGGGAAAGGGGGGGGGGGGGGGGGGGGGGGAGAAAACAGCCTGCTAATTTCGTGCAATTTGGCAAACACTTTAAAGAACAGTTTAAGGAATAGAAACAGCGCAAATTTTGTTTAAGACGATTTTTTGTAGATTTCTGCCTAGAACTTGCGGCTTCCACATTCCACTAAAGCCCTTGCGCAGCGACATCCTTCTAAAAGATCTTGAAATGTACATGAGATATTGGGGGGGGGGGGGTGGGGTGGGGGGGGGGGGGGGGGGGGGGCAGGGAGAGGCCGTATAAGCGGAAAATTTGTCTTGATGCCTTTTGCTACGAAATGTGAGTCTATGGGAAACTTTTGAAGCGTTCGCTATATAGAACTTTATCGCCCACCACTTATTCTAATTGTTAATGCGATTCTGTTTAAAAAAAAAAACTTCTTCAAAATTATCTGAAAAGTAATCACATGCCTCATTCCAGCAAAGACCATTGATAGTAACATACTTATTTACTCATGCACCTGTCGTTCATATTATGATGTACGTACATTTGATCGAAAGAAATGCGATCACTTCACTACAAGAGTGGCTCGGCTTCTAGTGCTTCTTTTTTTAGTGCATAAAAGGACCGTAAAAGCTTCTAAAAATTGGGAGCGTGATTTCATCACCCATTTTTTTTTCTTTCAGTAACAGTAACGGTCGTGTTCTTCGTATGTTACCTACCGCATCATATCGAGCGTCTTATAGTGCACTATACGCGTATCGAATGCGACAAATGGGATGTGTGCTTGATGCTCTACCCGGTCACTGGCCTCCTGCAGTATTTTAGCGCAGCACTAAACCCGATTCTCTACAGTTTGATGTCAACTCGATTTCGAAACGCTTTCAAATACTGGCTAAAGCGATTATGTGCTACCGCGCCGAAGCATAAAAATAGTAACAAATTGGATAGTGCACATTAGGTTAGCACTGAAGGCACATTTCGGCACTCTCTTCTCTAATTTTCGGCGTTCCGTTGTGGGTGGCAATGCTGATAGCCGATCGACGACAATCGAAGGGGCATACGCGGGTGCCGATAGCAGTTTTGCTGCAGGAATGAAGTGCGAGTGAAAATTCATATGTACCTGACTGTCATCCCTCAGGTCTCATGCCTTCACGAGGAGGGGAGAGAAAATGTACCAATGTTTGCGTGAATTAAGGCGATCTTCGGTGGTAAGCTTTCTTGAGCAATCGTTCCATGCTCGTTTCGAATAATAATGTTAATGATGGCGTGATTTTATGAATGTCAATTATTGTTATTGTATCTGTGTATTGCTGTATTGTACTGTACTGCGCACGTTTTAAAAGAAAAGAACAAAGAGAGAGGAGAATAAAAGATGAAGCATCCTGGAAAGTGGTCACCATTATGAAATACCATCACCAATAAGGGAAGCACGAGTAAAATATTCGATGCATTGTTCACAGTGGGAAAACATTAGTATGCCTCAAGGCTATCTCGAATAGATCAGATCCCATGATAGTTTCTTTGGGAAATGAAGGTGGTGGGGGGGAAGGAGTGATGTTCTTAGCATGGAGGGGACTTTTCCATGCATGAAAAATGCTCTCAAAAATCACGGTTGCTTCGCTGCACTATCATCATAAATCCATTAATTCTACTTGTCAAATTGCTAAAAGAAGAGTGATAAGCGTCTCTAAGTTAAAATCATTATCACCAAATATTATAAAGCATAGTTCACTAAATTAATTACGATATTCCTTAAATCAAAAATTATTCAAAATCAGAACTCGTAAATGTTGTTCGGGATAGCGATCTGAGAATATAGTGCAAGTACATTTTCTTCCGCTGCTTTTTTTTGTTCTCGCAGTTCGACAGTTTTGATGGTACGAAGAATTTGCCATACTCCAGTAAGCAAATTTGCAGTAATCTAAAAAGTTACATACGCACTTACGCACTTATGTGACGTTTTCGTAATATGCTCGTACAACGGCGAAAGACTCATTCAAAACACGGCGGCCGATGGCATAGTCGATTTGTAGGCAAAAAGTTTAGGTCAGCTGTACGAAGAATCCAAGTGCCGTTTAACGGCTAACGGAAGTGACGAAGAGAACCAGCTTGCGCATGGGACATCATCATCATAATCTGCTTTCGGATAACAAGAAGATTTAAAAAAAGCAAAACAAATTCGGACCAAATTTCCTTACCTTTGTCGGTATCGACATTGCGATCAAACATAATACTAGTTGTTATGAATTTGTAGAAAACTAATGTTCGTTTTTAATTTTCCAAAAGGAATTTTACGAATTGAATAGATTTATGCCGTTTCGTTATTCGCGTTTTAGCCTTTTGAATCAAACATAAATTATACACTCTGCAATTCGGCGTAGCGCTCTTCCACGAAAATCTATAATGATGGCAGCTTTCGTTCATCCGATCCCCACTCAGTTACCTTCCAATCCAATTCGCATAAGTTGAACTTTTTCGCATTCCGCTTTTGTTCGACGCTGCATTTGTTTCCGAATTATCACCGCGAGAGTGCGGAAAATTTGGCAAAATTGCGAAATTGCGAAAAAAATTTGGCAACAAAACGGCTTTATTCCACCAGCTGGACAGTCATAGGATCTTTTCTCGTTAAGTTGATGAGCTCATGTTATTAATTAGCCGAAGTGTGGATGAACGAGAAGTTATTTTTATTGGTAGGCTTTGTGTGCACGAGAAAGTGGATAGGCATGCTGAGCATTTCAAAAAAAAAAACAAACAACAAAACAAAACAAAAGACAACAAAATGCCACGCCAACTGTGAAGTGACCTACAAGGCAACGTAACCCTAAAATGATCTGCATAGACCGGTCGAGTCCTGAACTGATCTACGCAGCCAGACTGACTGTGCGACTTATTGGTAGGCTTTGTGTGCACGAGAAAGTGGATAGGCATGCTGAGCATTTCAAAAAAAAACAAACAACAAAATAAAACAAAAGACAACAAAATGCCACGCCAACTGTGAAGTGACCTACAAGGCAACGTAACCCTAAAATGATCTGCATAGACCGGTCGAGTCCTGAACTGATCTACGCAGCCAGACTGACTGTGCGACGGAATAGTGAGCCTTTCGGCTTCATTATTTGCAGTTACATATGCCAAGATGCGATCGTTTCGCTCCACGAAACCATTATGTTGTCTTAAATCGTTGCTTTTTTCCTTTGAATCACCCTTCATATGTTGTGAAGAAATTTCTTACTTTGACTGCGTCAGTATGAGGTCGACCGCATTTTTTATGCAGCAATATTTCTACATTGTTCTCAAATCTGTTCTCTTTATACTGCTCTACTTATTTCAGTTTTTCTTTTTTTTGCGCAAATGGGAGCTATTTGTGAGCATTTGGATTAATTGCGCCATTCGACGCAATACGTATTTCCTTTGTTATGCCGTTAGCGAGCAGGCAGAGAGGGGTTCATTGGTTGTTGTGCGGTTTGTGTTGCACACTAGCCCTTAAATACATTGGCTGGGAGGAAGCTCTTTATAACACTGTCATAAACAATTGTCCTCTTTCGCCCTGTTGAGGAGATGGGATTCCAATGCAATCAAATAAACATCATTAGAGAATTAAAAAATAAAGAAAATTGAGACATAAAGAATATACGGATAGGACGATGGAAAATACTGACGTATGAGAAGTGCAGCCGAACCGAGGGTTGGAAGACCTAGCCAACAATGCAGCCGACCCAAGGGTTGGAAGACCTAGCCAACTACTTCTTCTTAATAAATAACATGTTTTAAAAAAAACCTGAGAATGTGCAGTCAAACGGTGCGGAGGAGACTTAGCCGACGCTTGTTGGTGAAACACCTTGAGTTTTCGACATAAACAGCTGAGCACAGTCTGTTATAATTTATACTTGGAAATTTGCCGAGAAAGACGAAAGTTCTCCAGCAGGGGCGATCAGGTAGGAAAGCTCACAAAAGCCTACCGCGCATTTCGGTTAAGCCGATCGATTCAGCGCTCATTTCATAGATCGCTGTACTTGTGTCGCAGCTGTTTGCACTCTCATTGAGGTCTTAGCTTGCCTTTTTTCTTGCGTCTGAATCCCAGCATAGAAAACCCGCTTCGAATTTGGCAGTAAGAGGTTGTTTAATAGAAATGATGGCGCACAATGACTATAAAATGCGCAGTGAGGCACTACTAATGCGAAATGAATATGGATTCCAAAAACCGAAACTGTCAACCTGGTCTTCTTAAGAGGGCATTAGCAGATTCGTTTGGCGGTTGCAAACTTCTGACTATTTCCGAGACTATGTTCATCCTCGGGAATCACATGCATTGGCATGGAAGCTGGTACAGTTGTTGACACTTCTAGCAGGTGCATATTGTGTACCCGATTTCGTAACCTTATCTTCGTTGATTTCTGCAATGAAACAATCTAGCAGATCACTGCAAACGCACGCACATTCACTCGTCTATGGTCGCGAACTTTTGCATCGTTATCACAATGAGCCTAACAAATGAAAGCTTTGTCAAGATACATAAAAACAAATTTTTGTGGAAGCTGCTATACAACCGCTCGTTCAGCAATGCGTTATTATGAATGTTTAACATGTGCATGCGTAATATATGCATGCATATAATTATGCATTTACTTGCATATTTTTTGCAATGTATTAACTTTAATGGCTAATTTGCCAAAGCGCAAGTGGTTGCAGCGCTCTGCTGCTCATTCGAACCCCTTATTATCTGCAGTAAGAGCTAAACTAGGCCACCGATCTCACAGAGTTCAAGAAACAGAAAAGGGCACAACTTCGAAACGACGGGTCTCTGAGAGTAATTATAAACTTCGATGCTATGAAGAAGGTGAGCACTAGGTTACTTCCGAACAAATATCAAAGGACATGGAACGCATGCGACTGTCGGGACGAGGCCAATGATTGTGCAGTTTAACTGTTCTCTGCCAGGATCCAACTTTTGGTACATTAGTTCGTGGCCAATGCCAAAATACTTGCGGTTTGTGAGCGGGATGCGGATTCATCAATAGCGGAATCGTTCCAACCGTTGTACCGACCGCTCCTTCGAGACGCGTGAAGATGGACGCGTGGGGTGGTTTTCAGTAACAACGTTGAGGTTAACGGTGACAATACTCTGACGACGCTACAAGTAGCGAACAAACCGACAGTAACCTGGGAAACCCAACGGAGTGCGCTATACACCCTTATAATGGTCGATCCTGATTTCCCGAATCGCATGACCTGGTCAGCGACTTCACTGGTGAGTGAGGAACATTCCAGGAAATATCATCGCCAGTGTACGACGCTCGCAGTGTTCCAGCCATCAACAACTGCCGGGAACAGTGGATCCAACTTTTGGTACATTAGTTCGTGGCCAATGCCAAAATACTTGCGGTTTGTGAGCGGGATGCGGATTCATCAATAGCGGAATCGTTCCAACCGTTGTACCGACCGCTCCTTCGAGACGCGTGAAGATGGACGCGTGGGGTGGTTTTCAGTAACAACGTTGAGGTTAACGGTGACAATACTCTGACGACGCTACAAGTAGCGAACAAACCGACAGTAACCTGGGAAACCCAACGGAGTGCGCTATACACCCTTATAATGGTCGATCCTGATTTCCCGAATCGCATGACCTGGTCAGCGACTTCACTGGTGAGTGAGGAACATTCCAGGAAATATCATCGCCAGTGTACGACGCTCGCAGTGTTCCAGCCATCAACAACTGCCGGGAACAGTAGTTTAAATTGATCCGCGTTCCTGGTGTACAGACCGCCTGCCATGATAAACTCTCCGTTACATGTTAACTTGACTATGTAAGTGTAGCGGCCATTTTTCGTTACAGTTACCTTTGCCTATCAAATCGGCCCCGGATCCCTTATGCTGACAACTTCAACTATTCCTACTGACATTACTGTGCACTTGATGTCAATAGAATGTTTGGATTTAGCTGTAGTAAAACGACTATTGCCATAAATTTTTGCAGCCAAAAGTAATTACGGTAATTTATGGCATTAATCGTTCCTCTCTAACTGTATTTAATCTTTGTACTTTAAACATACAATAATTATTGGAGTTGACATCGTTCAGCCACTGTAGTGCTCCTTTTGCAAAGAAACTAAACGGAACTTACTGCCATACAGGGAAGCATCTACGGTTCCATGGAGCGCAGCTAAATTTAACAGAGATCGCTTCTGCTTGGACGAACATACTCCAAAGAGATAATACAACTGCACGTGTGGAAGTGCATAGGGTGGAGACATGGCATGACGACATGGGTGATATCAGAATGAAATTATTATGCTCCGAAACTCAGTGAACAGCTGAATGCGAAACGTCCGAAAATGATGCTTCTAATGTGTTCCACCATCGGTGGATAAATAAAATAATGTCCTCTCCCTCTGAAGAGTGAAAAATAACTAACTGCTCTTTGAAAAAAAAAGAGGAGTCATTCCATACTTTCTTAAAACAATTACAGAAGGAATAATTCCTAATGTATACCTGCGATTTATCTAAATCCAGCTTCAATCCATTTTCATCGATAAGTTCGCCAGTGAGGATTGAGGAACGAATTTGGCATGCACAGTAGTTAAAAAATCAATAAAAATTTTTCCGACCATTGGGAACATATTTAGCTTCTCTCTTGCTTAATAGTTTTAGGAAATTTTCGATTGTGAAAGGGGAAGAGAAAAATAAATTGCTTCAGTGATAGCTCCCAAATGAGAGTCCGCCGGCCTTCACTTTAATTTTTGGTCAGCTCACCACATGCGTATTGGGATGCTCAAACATCGGAAAGAGAGATGATTTATTTGCAGAAGTGAAGCGAACTCTAGAGATGTGCCGACATTGCATGTGGAGTACAGATCTCTTTTCGATTCCCGTCTTCCGTTTCCATTGGCTAAATGATACGTATAGAACTCTTATTACTTGAAAGTCCCATTTCCTCTTATGCTTCTCACTGAAGCAACTTGCCAGGAATAGGTTCGTTGATTCAAGGAGGTATAGTGGGAGAACTGGATTTCCTCGAACAGGGGTAGCCACAACAAGTCTAGCCACCGCTGAATGATGGTGCTTGTGCTAGGGACTAGTCGAAAACAGCAACAATTCGTTGGAAGTTGCAGCAGTGAACATCATAACATCTGATTCGGGAAAATCGATCGAGTTCACCAACAGCGACGTCGCAAATACGAATATTGTTGTTTTGATTGAGCAGTACCATTTAATATGATTGGTTACCCGGAAGTATGCGGCGACCATAAAAGGATGTCATATGCGATCAAGCAGAAACGTACAATATCAGCAATTCAGTTACGCAGACCAGTTCACGGTCACATCGCGTTTTTCACTCCCTTAAGCCAAGTGTCCACTCATGGAATTCTGCGTTAGTGTAACGCGTGTGAACTCATAAAACCTTTAGTTCGAGTACACATCCATTCTATGAATTTCAGACAATCTCAGTTAGTCGCCAATTTTGATTCGCACGAGAGGTGTAGTACCAATAGTTTTCAATTTCCATCACCATGCTGTTCGCTTAAGATCTACAAAAGTGGGGCTTCCCCTATCCCAGCAGTGCAGTATGAATCTCACAGCCTTTTGAAGTTTACAACTTGCCGACGACACATTCACACATAGAAACGAGCAACATACAATCCATTTGCAAAAATGCGGAAAGCTCTTAACCACACAATGGGTCCTTCCTCCTCAGACGGTGATATAAAGCCATCAGCTTACTAAATGATTAACTTCTGCCGTAGTGCAACTAACGAACCATGCATATGCCTCTTATATGAAACCAAGCGCTATGCTATATGTTGCTATCTGCTCGAGCTCTATCGGTTCAATTCGCATTGTTGACAACAAGAGTCGATCATTCACAAAACAGCGGGAGCGATTAAAGAAATCGCGAAGGAAAGAGGCGATAACACCTCTCATGCGGATTGAATTGTTTGTGAAAGTTTTTCACAGATGTGCAAAGATCAAAAAGCAAGAGACTATGAGCGTGATACTTCGATTTCTTTGCCGATAACTGTTATACTATGAACCTTCAGTCAGAAACGAATGTCACTCAGGCTATCAGTATCGTTTTGCCTTCCAAATCTGCAGGTCGTAACATGAGCGTTTGTTAGGACCTCGTCGGAAGTGGTTTAGGAAAACTTGGAACCAGAATTTCAAAACAAATGGGAATTTCTTAACTCCGGAACAAAAAGGAACCCCGCCTCCCTATCTCTCCTTTTAAGTAGAGACTCTTTATGAAATAAAGCCTGCCTTGGGGGTAGAAAATTGCTCTCGCTGAATTTTTAATTTTCATCAGCAGTCTGACCCATGTGAGCTTTACGAACGTTTTCTGCATCCAAACATCGTGGAATACACAGCTTTTCTTGCAGAGAAGATGGCTATTCTCGAAAGGCGCATCTATTCGAGATCTCACTAAAAATTAGAGTGCTTAGAATTCATCCTATATAATATAACAAAAGTCCAGAAGCGGCTATAGAAACTAAGGAAGGAAGCAGAGAACACAACAAGGATTTACGTCACATGCAGCAGCCTAACAACCTGAGACACTTTTTAATAGACAGATTAAACATTCTTCCCTGGATAATCTTATCCAGGGAAGAATGTTTCGAACAATAAAATGAACAGAGTGGGATGCTGGGAAAATTATGGAGCAAAACTTGTCGGTTGCTGTCCTTTTCACGTCATTCTAGTACAAACTGCAAACTTCGTAATTTACGATGCTCCATGATGGCAGGGTTTTAGCGCTTTGCATGAACCACCTGAGTGTGCAACAACTTCCTTTAACAAAGCCCTCACGTGGTGATTGAAAAGACATGTATCAAAATCGTCACACTCGGGAATAAATCCGTACATCTCGAATAACGCACAACCCGATTTAGTGCATTAAAATAGCCAGGGAAAATGCGTTTACACATACTTCTGCGGGAGGGACGATGTTTAGCTATTTTATCGAGACTATGACGAACGAGCAATGCACACACGTTTCTAATCGAGTAATCGTTAAATAGTTTCTGTTAAAGGGCGCAGTTACGTGATAAGTTTTTTGTATAACCAAGATCGCTATCAGCGTTATCATTGTTGGCGTCCATTTCTTCTGAATTTCTACCCTTTTTGTTCTCAATATTTTGCCTTTCTCATACAGAAATTCACCTCCCGAACTGCCTTCATTGGACGCTGTAATTTATAACATTCTCTATCATAGGCGAAATTTAAATTTCAGGCAATTATTCCACATATCGTTTTGTACCGGAACATTTTGCATGTAGAGCAATTTGTGAGCAGAGCCCATGATTCGTTTAGGGAATGCGCCAGTTGTCAAATTTTGTTGCGGTAAGCTGAAGGCACGAGGCACAACATACACTAGCATACGTAACGTTCCCATGCTGTGTTATCGCTAGAGAGATTATAAAATTTGATATGCGGAAGTCGTTTGCAATGGACGAGAAATGATTTAAATGCAAAAATGTTTAAGCTTCAATTGCACGTCATGAACATGGCAAATATGACTCATGCCCAATTGATTGACATTCAACAGCCAAAAATCAGCGACCAAAAACTACACGCTCAACAACGTCATCATCATAACTTGTTTTGTTATTCGCGTTTTTATACCCTAAATTTAGCAGAGAAATAATATACTCGATGATTTTGCACAGCGTTCGTCCATAAAAACCTTCTCACGGAAGTTTTCCGTCATTCGACCACGTCTAGATTGCACGTAAATCATCATTATAGTTCGTTTACCAAATTGCCTAAACTCAGAGTTTGTCTTGATTCTAAAGGGTTTGGGCTACTTGGAGACGTTTAGAACATGAAAGGTAATTTCGCCTAGCGGTGATTTTTTTTGCTGATTCGATTTACTGCAGATAGCAAACCAAAAGCTTATAGCACACATTGCGTAGTACCTGACCCTCCGAAGGCGCAGAATCGAGACTCTCTAGCTCTGCCTTTGCCTCTTCAACGGATTTGTCAAGCGTTCATCATTGCCTGCAGTATGTTGCCTTCTTTTCATAACGGTTAACTTAACCGCTTACTGTTGTATCCGACATTTTTGCCAAATGCCGATAATTGTAACAAGCTTTACTTGCTTATATATGCATGAATCGGTCTCGACTGAATTTATTTGCAAATATAATCACGTTACAATCTCATTTTAATATGAATGGATTCAAATCGGTTGCATAGCTAGCTAGCTAGAGCGCCTGTATTTGCAATAATCTTCGAAAACATACAACTAAATTTCGTAACGAGTTCTTCATGAATAGCGTGAGAAATTTGTGATTCGTTCATTCAATCACAATGTGATTTTTTACTGATCTTGTAACTACGGAGATTATCGCCGACGAATTCACTTCTATAGTGTATCAAATGCAGCTGTGACTTCGCTTCCAGGTGTTCCCGTCCTCGCAATTATATTTCACCTAACCAAATTTTCCAACTGTACTGTTCTTTTCTATCGTAATTTTTTGGTGTTTTTGATTTGATCGCTCGCCTTTTTCTGGTCTCCACAATCCAAAACTATGAGTTTTTTGTCGTTTCCATATGTGGTTTCCTGTCCAGGCATATGAGCACATTTTGCTAACTGAAACACTCATGCATATGCCAACAGGGATATTTTAGCTAAACGCTCATCAACAACCGTAACGTCCTAGGCGTGTAACGTTTCTCGTTGCGGACGATACAGCCTGTATGGCTGATTTAACACAAGATTGCAAAACACGGCATGACTGCGTGCGTCATGGTATGAGAGGTGTTTATAACAATTGCTTTCAGAGATTACAGCATGTCAGTTGCACTCATCGCTTGCTTGATAGCTTTGCTGCTCGTGATCAGTGGAAGTGCGTTCCTTCATATCTCTTTGTTTGCAATGTTATTTTTGTTTTAAAAATAGTTAAAACCCAGGGGCACAATTTTCAGGAAGAGTGTTTTCAGTGTAGCCGTTTTATGACTGGACACTTGCTGAGGGCAGAAGCTACTAGCAGTGCTAGAAAAATGACGCTTACAGGAGGCTGTCGAAAATTTGTCACACAAAAGCTGTTCCATAGTTCCCTCACAAGGTCGGTAGGTACACATTTATGAAAAATGGCATATAGAAAAGTGTTTTAGTGCCTTTTGATGTAACTAGTAAATTTAAGCTTTCTTCATTTCATCGGCTATGTGGAAAATAAAAGAAGGAGCCAGTTATGTTATGCTTTTCATTTGTAAACTAATATGACTAGCAAGTCTGAGTGAGCCAACAACAGAGGCAATATGCTTTACCTCAGTCCACACAGCTGTATCGCTCAGTGAAGCAAAAAAAGATCTAAACTCACTTTCCAAATTGCCATTTTGATTAAAGCAAAGCGGTTCACATTCCGCGTTCATTTCTGTCAGAAGGCGATGGAGCGGTCTTTTTGCAGTGAACTGTGCTGCCCATATTAACTGATTTCGACCACTCTTGATTCAATCGGCCTACGTGAGCTTTGCTCCATTCTGGCGACCTCTCCATACATCTGCTTTTCTGAAAGACAAAAATACTGCTTAATCCTTCCATCTATTTTTCCCTAACTGTCAGAAAGCATTTAACGGTGGATCAGTATTTATAAGAGAGATAAGGTATCAAAGATATCAATGCAGTCCGCTTTCGTTCGCAACGTTGCACTCTCTTTAAACTTTTACGATAAAATTTCTGAAAATTTATGCAGTTTGATAAATGTCGAAATATCTTTTTTTTTGAAGATGGGTAATGCTTGCTGAAATATTTGTGTGTTTGAGAATCGTATGAATAAGAAACGTTAGCAAAATCAATCGAAGAAATATTCCTACTTATTTGAACCTATTATTTAAAACTTATTATTATTACTTATTATTTAAACTTATTATTATTTAAACTACTTATTGTTTAAACAGCTGTGGCTTGATTAGCTCGAGAGTTGAGACTACAGCACAGACACACAAACACACTCACAAATACGACATAGCATAGTGTGCTTTGCGAAACGCAAATTTGCCAAACCAAGTGGAAAAAAAATAAACTTTCACCTGAAAAATAAAGTAGAAAAAAGTTTTCCAGTATTTCAACATCACTTCTGGTTCCCCTTAAACGATTTTTCATGTAATCAATTTCGATCAAGACGCAATTCCAAAAAAAAGCTGTCATCATACCTTATCCAGTTTTGCATGAGTTTCAAGTGTTTTTTCATAGGAATTTCACGGTTTTGTAAAAAATTATTCTCCCTTCGGACGAGGAGTGAGAAGCTGATTTTTGCAGGTCAATTTTACCATTTGAAGCTGGTTAACAAGTGACCCCATATCGCAAAAAAAAGTGGTGATCTTTTAGAACAGAATTATCAGCAGCGATCATTCAAGTTAAAAAAAGGATCTCTTTTTATGTTGCCTATTTTTGTTCTTCGGATCACCAGCAGGCTGACCACCAGGCGTTCCGAAACTGGTCAAAACAATCATGCATGGGCATGGATGTCAGCTGCATGGATACGAGAATCGATGAAAGTACAGCTGCCTTTGTATCCCTTTGCATTTTTGCTCTTATTATTTTGCGTCCAAAAATTTGCTGAATTGTCATAGGGAAACCATTTCAGAACCGAACCGTATCGAGTGATCGGAAAGATGGCTATCTAAAGCTTGGTTGTTCTAATCAATTGGAATTGGTTATCTCTCATGCTAGCTGAGAATTACGTTGAGAGAACCCTTTAAATATCCATTTAAACCAAGAGAACTTTTCAGCGGCGCAACAGTGCTTGGACAACGCATCAGACTGCCAGGAAAACGCTATTTCCTGCTTTGTACGACCATACAGCCAGGTCATTCAGAACAGATGTCAAGTTACATGCAATACATGCGACTGTCGAGACGAGGCCGTTGGTTGTGCAACTTCAATTGCTTTCTGCCATGACGCAGCAGTTGAACCTTTAGTTCGCGATCGATGCCAAAAAACCTGCGGTTTTTGCGCGGGATGCGGATTCATCAGTAGGGGAATCGTTCCGTCAGTTGTGTCGGCCGCTCCATCAAGACGCGTGAGAGTGGTCTTCAACAATGTTCAGGTGAACTGCGGTAATACTTTGACGACGGCGCAAGTAGCAAGCCAACCGACAGTAACGTGGGAAACTCCACTACTTACTAATCTGACGGTGCATGATTCGGAGCGGCCAGGTTTCAATACGACTGCCTTCACCTCTCAGTTCAACCTCGGATACCCGTATGCTGGCAACTTCTATCAATCCCAGTCTCAGTAATCCTTGTGCACTTGATATGCAAAAGAAGTTTGAATGTAATCGAAGAAAAGCGAGTACTATACAATTGAACATTGAGGCTTGATGTTAACCATGATAGTTTCCCAAACTTTCCGCACTTTCTATAGCTCGAAGATTCTGTACATTCCACAGTTCTGTTTGTGTTTTCTCGTGTACTGATCCCATATTTCAATATTCTTTCTTGAACTAAAGAATATTACGAAATATTTTACTGTTCAATAAAAGAAGTATTCCTAGCGTTTAACTGCCGTATCAACTACAAAACTGTAAAAGAATGATGTATCTAAAATTACGGATTCTCCTGGAATGACTACTGAATGAAAGAAAAGGTCATGAACTCTACCAAAAGATGGCATGCTGAAAGTGGGCGGTGTTTAATGGTGAAGAACTGTGTGGGTGACTAGGATTTTAGATCAAATGTAATTCGTGTAAGTGAAGAAAGAATACGAACAATATTATGCAATCTGCAACTTGAGGTCGTCGTTCTTTCTCTGCAGCACTCCATATGCAACAGAATCAGAAGGAATTTGCTTCCAAACTAACAAGCAGCGGTGATTCAGTGCAACTCAGTTTAGTGGAGAAATTATGTTTGCATTGAATATTTTCTACGAACAACTCAACTGTGCATATGGATCTGCGAAGAGCGGCGTGACATCACGACTCAGCAGCTGCTAATAGAGTCTACTTATAGGTAATAAAAGGCGAGAAACATAAAAAAGATTCAAGAAATGGACAATGGAATTAAAGTAAAATATGCAAATAAAATAGAATAGACAAAAGAAAAAAGGCATTGGAGATTGCGTATCAGTCATAACTTCATGAGATGAAGCCGCTCGGCAATACCTGATATGAAAGAATCGGGCTCCAAAAGAACGCATATATGCTGCCATAAATTATATCTTGGCTAATGCAGAACAGGCAAATATGGGCAACTTTCGAAAGTAATGTCTGCACCGAGTAATGTCAAAGATAACAAAATTTAGGGAACAGGCAATATTACGCTCACGAACACAGTTCCGTCCATACCATAGAAGCCGGAATGGTCGAACGCAAGTTAAAAAAACGCTTTTCAGAAACCAGCTGGCACCAAAGTAATATAATCGGCTCATCAGATGAGGCTAAAATGTGTTGCTGCATCACCGTTACTTTTACTTTAAGACTTGCTGTGACTCATAGCAAATATTCTCTCCTACCCTCAGCACACTAGATTTGGCAGCTCTGGCATTTACTCGTCCACGCGTCTTTTCATATTACCTACCGTACCTCATAGGACGCAAATTCGCCGCTTATTTTTCACTTATACCGATGTTCAACAAAATATGCTAGTAAAATTGTCCCCAAATGTACTGCGGAACTTTTTAATCTACTTTGAGCCCTGCACAGTCCGGATGTCTTCCAGTGGCCCAGCAAAAATTTTCGTAGGCAACCTGATGTTGCCCATTACTGCCTGCTCATGCTCTCTAGCTGTTCAGAGTGGAAGTAGAAGCCCTAACAAAAATGCTCGTCGATGTCATCATCACTGTTCGGTTGTGCATCAGACGTGATTGATCACCATAGGTCAAGACGATTATAATAGCTGTAATTTCGGGTGTTAAGGGGCAACGCGCTGC
>JPKZ01022847.1:638575-657587 GCA_000803305.1 Toxocara canis
TCACAACGCCGCCATATTTGCTGAGCTATAAAAGTAACAATTTCCCTACTCCAGCAATGCAGCACGAATTTGCCGACGATATATTCACACATGGAAACGAGCAACATATAATTAATTCACTTGCAAAAATGTGCGAAGCTCATTTAGTGTTTTGTGAATGGTCGACTCTTATTGTGAACAATGCCAACTAAACGAATACAGCGCGAACAAAGAGGAGCTTATAGCGTGGCACTCGATTTTAACTAAGAAGCATATGCTCAGTTCTCTAATTATATTACAGTGGCAGTTAATCATTTAAACTACTGATGGTTTTATGTCTCCGTCTGGGGAGAAAGGCTATCTCCTGCGGGGCTATCTCCACAGCGGTTCGCTGGTGTCCCTGCAATCAGAAGTGCTACCGTTGTTATCGTCAGCCTGTGCTGACTTTTCGCGCTTTTTTGCTTTCCCATTTCTCGTAGAGGAAATGCGCTTCTGAACCTTGTTTATTGGATGCTGTAATTTGTAGCGCTTTGCAGAGTAGCGCAAACTTTGATGCGGAGAATCAAGTCCCGGATAATCGTTCCTTGCCCTACCTTTCGCGTAATCATTCCCTGCTCTACCCTATCCTACCTTTTCGGGTGCTCTTACGTCTAATGACTCGTGTCGAAATGCCTTAATGCTACTGATGTTCTATTCCGGAGTTCTGCAAAGCAACCAACTATGCTTGTCAAATTTCATCATGCCCACCTCTCCAGTCCGTGAATTAATGATGACGTGCACCAGAGTGGAAAAGCGCATGGAAAGCCAGCAAACATAGGATTTCGCATGTGCGAGAATGCAGCCATGGTTCGATTGCACGTAAACGAGCAGCTAAACGCGGTCCACTTCAAAGAATACCAACGATGTTGGCAAGTAGGGACAACATGCTCAACAAAATCATCGCCATAATCCGTTCTCCGAAAACCAGTAATGCTATGCTGGGATCAGAGCATCCGATGTCCTTCCGTCAGTGCTAATAACGTCATCGCTATTCTGTTCTCATCTGTTAGCAGTGCTATGAATTGATCGAAAACTGCTGATTGGCATCCACTTTTCGTAGAAGATCCTCTTATTTCATATAAACAAGCTAAAACCCTCCCCCTTATTTGCATTTTGCCCTTTCCGACTGATGTAAATAATGCTTCGTTTGTTATTTGCATTTTATCCTCGTCCTGTATGAATAATATGCTCTCATTCCACGCAACGATCATCAGTAAAAAACCGCCAATGATAGCAGTTGTCAGCCATTCGACTTTTATTCAGTGCAAGACAGTGACCCAACAGTTTGCCTGTTAGACTGCTCAAAATCAGATTCTACTTCGATTGTGCTACACGGAGTCAATTTGAGCAGGAGGAGTAACATCACCAAGCAGCGATACTTCTGTTGATCCGAATTTCTGGGTCTGTCGCAAAATCAGAAGCTTTAGGCGTACTCCATGCCGTATTTAGCTAGTCGAAATCAGGCATCTGTAGGTTCAAACTATCTGGCAGTGTCCTCATGATTTCAGAGGTTCCACAGAGTTCCGTCGTTGGTCTTGTTTCGTTTCATTTTCTCATTTTTACCGCGTTACCCCTGACGCGACGCCATTCCTGCGTGCTAAAGACTGCAAAGTTCATTTAGCTATTCCAACCGAAATCGACACCGTTTTGCATTAGCAGTGAACCTGATATGATCTCACAGTGATGTGAGGAGTTTGGAACTCATAGCTATGTGGTTGAAGAACCAAACAGTGACCGGCAAAAGTGAATTTCATGAACAATTCTTCACGAGTAGCGCTAGCAGACTATAAAATTGTTTTTAAAACTGTGATATGAATTTTCCCGATCACGCGACTTTTAAGATTATCAATAACTAATTCGTTATTAGAACGTTTCAATGTCAACATAATTTACAGTAACGGCCTATATGTGTTTTCTTGTTTGGACCAATTTTTTTAACCCCCATTTCTTATTTGGTTCAATACAATCTTCTTCTTCCTTTTTTTCCTCTTGCCATCCGTTCGACATTTTTCTTATTGCAATTTTTACGTTTATAGTTCTTTTATTTGCTCTAATCCAAAATTGTTCTTTTGTCGTTTCAATATGTCGTTCCATGTGAAGCACATAAGCACATTTGCTAATTGAGGCTCTTGGACACTAGAACATCGCAAAACGAGGCTTAATTGTGTTCATGTGGTTGTGAGGATGACAATTTGAGAATGGCATTTGTTTTCAGAGGTTGCAGCATGTCAACTGCACTCATCGCTTGCTTGGTAGCTTTGCTGCTCGTGATCAGTGGAAGTGCGTTCCTTCATATCTTTTTGTTTGCAATGTTATTTTTGTTTTAAAAATAGTTAAAACCCTGGGGCACATTTTTCAGGAAGAGTGTTTTCAGTGTAGCCGTTTTATGACTGGACACTTGCTGAGGGCAGAAGCTACTAGCAGTGCTAGAAAAATGACGCTTACAGGAGGCTGTCGAAAATTTGTCACGCAAAAGCTGTTCCATAGTTCCCTCACAAGGTCGATGGGTACACATTTATGAAATAAGGCATATAGAAAAGTGTTTTAGTGCCTTTTGATGTAACTAGTAAATTTAAGCTTTCTTCATTTCATCGGCTATGTGGAAAATAAAAGAAGGAGCCAGTTATGTTATGCTTTTCATTTGTAAACTAATATGACTAGCAAGTCTGAGTGAGCCAACAACAGAGGCAATATGCTTTACCTCAGTCCACACAGCTGTATCGCTCAGTGAAGCAAAAAAAGATCTAAACTCACTTTCCAAATTGCCATTTTGATTAAAGCAAAGCGGTTCACATTCCGCGTTCATTTCTGTCAGAAGGCGATGGAGCGGTCTTTTTGCAGTGAACTGTGCTGCCCATATTAACTGATTTCGACCACTCCTGATTCAAGCTTAACAGCTTGTGTGAGCTTTGCTCCATTCTGGCGACCTCTTCATGCATTTGTGCCCTCAAAAGCGATAAGGCTGTGTAATTCTTTCATCTATAATTTTTTCCCTAACCGACGCAAAGCATATTTATCACATAAATTATGAAGGAATCCGTGTTTACCTGAACGCCAAATTTTCTATAAACACCTCTGAACAATTTTGGAAAATATTCGCGTTGATAATTTGTCCAAGTTTGTGATTTTTTTGTGCGTGGTTGATATCTGAAGCAAATTATGTATGTGGAATTCTTTTAAGTGCAGTTTCTGCAAAATTGTCCGAGGAAGTATACCTACCAGGTTTTGTTATATCAGCTTCAATGGCTTACACTTGAAGCTACCAGGTAGGCATTCAGAAACACATACATTTTCAAACACAACGCATCGCTATAACGATCTTTGCGAATCGCAAACTTGCAAACTGTGAAGGAGATGTGCACTTTTATCTGAAAAAATAAGGAAGAAATTTTCCCGCAACTAAGCATCACTTCTGGTTCCCCGTTCAAACATCTTTCATGCAGTCAATTTCCAAGAAGCTTGCAATAGCCCATGAGGAATATGTGACTATTCGCATTCATATTCTGCAAATGTATATTTTTTTAATAAAAATCTCTGGACAACCTCTCATATCAAAAAAATGGGCCTGGTTTTCGGAAATGATCATGAACAGCTGGTCCAGAAAGTTGACTGTTCGCATCCGATGAGATGTAAGACGCCGATTATAGCAGCTGAATGCTTTCATTTCGGGTCAGGCTCTTTTGTTGTTCTCTATGTGTGGCTCTAGGAAAGCATATAAGGGGTGTTCTTGGGATAGAAGTGTCAATAGAAGTGTCAACAACGATCGTTCAAGTGTCCGCAACAACAACCGTTCAGCGGAACCATAAAGGACAACACTTGGTGACCCAGAAGATGCCCAAAGTCAGATCATGCTCTGAAATGAAGGCGAAGTATAGAAATCTCTCAGGTCGATGAACAATTACTGTGTAAAAGCTCTTAATATATTCAAAGCAAATGACTTTTCAGTGGGACAACAGTGTATGGACAGCGCGTCAGACTGTGCGGCAAACGCTGGGTCCTGCTTCACACGACCGTTCAGCCAAGTACTGCAGAACAGGTGTCAAAGGACATGCAATACATGCGATTGTCAGGACAATGCCAATGATTGTGCAGCTTTAATTTCTATTTGCCAAAACCCAACATTCGAACCAACAGTTCGCGATCGATGCCAAAAAACTTGCGGTTTTTGCGCGGGATGCGGATTCATCAGTAGCGGAATTGTTCCGTTAGTTTTGCCGACTGCGCCATCAAGACGCATAAGCGTGGTCTTCAACAACGTTCAGGTGAACTGCGGTAATACTTTGACGACGGCGCAAGTAGCAAGCCAACCAACAGTAACGTGGGAAACGCAACCGAATGCGATGTACACCCTTATCATGGTCGATCCTGACTTCCCGAGCCGCGCAAGTCCACTGCCTGGTCAGAGACTTCACTGGTGGGTGATAAACATCCCAGGAAGTACTGTCAGCAGTGGTACGACGCTTGCAGCGTTCCAGCCATCAACACCCGCCGCGAACACTGGTTTGCACCGATACGTGTTTCTGGTGTACAGACAGCCTGCCGCCATAAACTCTCCACTACTCACTAATTTGACGGTGCAAGATTCGGAGCGGCCAGGTTTCGTCACGACTGCCTTCGTCTCTCAATTCAACCTGGGATTCCCATATGCTGGTAACTTCTACCAGTCCCAGTCTTAATAACCGTTGTACACTCTGACATACGAAGGAAGGCTGGATGCAGTTGGAAAAAGCTACTTCTGTGCATTTCAGGAGTGACGCTTGATGTTCGCCACATTGGTTGCATAAAAATTTCTACATGTTTTTATAACCGAAACGATTCCTTTTATTCCACTGCTGCGTCTATGTTCCCTTTCTCTTGCAGACTGCTGCTGTGCCTGATCATATTCCATCATTCGTTCTTGAAGTGAACGAAATTAAGAAATTTCTTATTGTTTGATAAGAAAGTCTTGATTGCATTAAACTGTCATGCAATGTACAAATTATAAAGCTGCAATACAGTAATGGCAGGGCATTCTGTTAACAGGGCCGTATTTTGAGTGAAAAAAAAACAGTAAAATCGAAGCTCATGCCATGGATGTGTTTCGATAAGTCATGAAGCTTGATCAAGAATGGGATTCGTTAACATAACATCAGTTCACCTCAGTCATGCTCTCTGCAGTAGAGGTGCCTGATCATCAAAATTGATGGTTATTACGATAGCAGTGATTTCAAGTGTTTGGGTCAGAGTGAGATGACAAATTGGTCTTTGAGAAAAGAAAACTTTTTCAACATCTTTAAAACACAGCTACGTATATTACGAGACGTTCATTGGGGGGATTGGAGGTACGACTTTGGCGTTACTCTGGAGGTGTGCCCAATATTACATTTGGAATACCGACCACTTTTCGATTTCCGTCTTCCAGTTCCACTAGTTAAATGATTCGTACAGAACTCTTATACTTGAAAGTCTCATTTCCTTTGCCGCACCATTTCCTCCCACGCCTTTCGATGAAGCAACCTGACAGTAATTAGTCCGTCGATTCATGGAGGTATAGTGCGAGCAATGGATTTTCTCAGACAGTGGTAACCACCGTTGAACGATGGTGCTTGTGCTATGGACTAGTCGATGACAGCAACAATTCGCTGGAGGTTGCAGCAATGAAGGTCACAACACCTGATTCGGAAAAGCTTATCAACTTCACCAGGAGCGCTGTAATAAAGTGAATATCGTTCTTTGAAGTGCGTTGGTGTATCTGGAAGCCAAAAAAAAAGAAAAGCGGATTTAAATTTAAAAAAAAGGCTTAATTATCTAACTGTGAGAAGTGATCCTGCAGTGGCTCTGCAAGTTCAGTTTGCTGCACTTTATTCATTGGTTACCATTCTTGTTTAACCTTACGGTTCGGCTGTATTGTTGGTTGCTAGAAAGCAGGAAAATATTACCATAACAAGTCAATACATTTAGGCCGGAACGCAATCGCATGGCTTCCAGTCCGTATGGGCTAAATGTTGTGTTTCTTTCTCAATAAAGGTCATCTGATCTATTTGTTACTATAATGATGGAAAAAAAAGCTTCCATATATCATAATTGCTTCGTTGGACTTAAGGATATCAGCTTATGTTAGACGATTACAAGCGAACGTGATAAAGTCTTAGAAGCTTAAAGCACCATGATCCACACATTGTCACCCTGAGATCGCAACTGTCCCAATTCAAGACCCGTAAACGTCGTTCAAAATAAAGCGCAAACTTCTACTGATCGGTCGCTGTATATGCTCCAGCATGCTGATATTTTAGATGTCATGATTGCATGCCAACGGCCTCCACAAAATCCGACCTATACGCCTCATCGTGGCGTGGAAGTGAAAAACGGTCAGTGCAGCTACGAGGTACGGCGGGGATTTTCGGCGGCAGCTTCAAGCATGCCATGAAGGGGCTGCATCATTGGCAAATCTAAGTAGGGTGCCTCGCCGGCCAAGTATAGGCTGTACGCACTACTAGCAGCCCAGCTAGCTGGTGCTAAAACAGCCAAAAGAAAAGGGCCCCAGTAGCCTGCGCACCTCTCAGACCGGCCTCCGGCGCCGGGTCCGCACCCGGGAGGTGACGGGCTGCTAAGAATCACAGGTCGGACCAGGCCGTCACTACGGACAGGACTCGACCTCTCGATATGCACACAACTGTAGATCCCTGTCGAGGGATGAACAACTGAACCATCTCCTCCAGGAAGCCAGCAGAACATCTTGCGACATCCTCGGCCCGCGTGAAACATGCTGACGGGTGGAGCTCAATGCGACCAGGAGGAATGGTGCTACGGTTTTTATGGGTGCAGAAGAGGAACAGAGGAGCGTAGGTGGGACCGAGTTTTTCATGAGCAGCAAATGGTCTCCAAATATCATTTCCTGCGAGTTCCGCTCCCTCGGCTAGATAACGCCAAGATCCTCAAAATCGACCAAGTTTACGCGAGCACCACGGCCAGCGACGACTATGAGGTTGAGGAGTCCTATGATGAGCTCGACTCAGCCCTCATCGCAAAATCCACATACACCGTCGTGATGGGGTATTTTAACACGAGGCTTGGACGAGAAGGAAAGCCAGGGAGGTATATCGGAAAGTTTGGAATTAGGGAGCGGAACGAGAGAGGTGATATGATGGCATCGATGGTGGAGGCCAGTAAGCTGTTTGTCGGCAACACCTGGTTCAAGAAGCACGCAAAGCGCAGATGGATCTGGATTGCGCCGAACACAAGAACTAAAAACGAGATCGTCTACTTTTTAGTCGATACTCGGTGCATTCTCAGGGACGCCTCCGTTGGGGTTCAAGAAGCACGCAAAGCGCAGATGGATCTGGATTGCGCCGAACACAAGAACTAAAAACGAGATCGTCTACTTTTTAGTCGATACTCGGTGCATTCTCAGGGACGCCTCCTTTGTTCCCTCCTTCAACACAGGGAACGACCACCGTATGCTGCGGGAGAGAATACATATAATCCCTGCTGTTGAGAGGAGCGTACTTCAGGTAACAAGTCAGCGTGAACAGCCCAAGGAAATCGACGAGGGTGAGATGCATCGCCAGGTTGAGTTAACCGACTGGACCATGGGCGAGAAAGTGGATGAGGACTATCAATATCTCACTGATAAAATTCTTCAGTGCGCGAAAAAGGCCCAATGCCAGCGGCCTCGGCGGTTTGACTTGAGGATCTCCGAAGCGACGAGGGAATTGCTTGCAAAGAGGGGAGAGATGAAGAGGGATAAGACCACGAACGTTCAGTCCTCCCTCCTCTGCAAGCTTATTAGAAGAAAGCTGAAGGAGAACCTCGAGGATAACAGCCGCTGGAGGAAGCTGGCAGAGGCTGAAAGGAAGCAAAGCCTGAAGAAATGTAGGATGGAGCTGCTGCTGTACTATCCTACAGTGACAGCCTTGAAGCGGAGTGATGGTCGTCGTATCACCAACCGAGCAGGTATGGAAGAAATTTGTAGATAATTCTACACGAACCTCTTCGCGTCGCGTGTCGATGTCCCATCACCTACGCTTCGGGTTTCTTGCCAGCAGGCTCCCTGTGTGCTAGTCACTGAGGTACGGGACGCTGCCCTCCATATGAAGGAGGGAAAGGCCCCCCGGCAGGGATGGCATTAACATCGAGCTCATCAGAGCTGGTGGGCACGAAATATGTACGGCGCTCGCCATAAGGCTCAGCCGATACCTGGCCGAGAAGAAAGTACCCAGCGGCTGGAAGGAGTCGAAGACTGTACTGCTGTACAAAAGGGGTGGTAAGGAAGGCCTTAAAATTATTGCCCGACCTGCCTGTTCTCGCACATCTTCAAGCTATTCACGAGATTTATTACCAACCGCCTTACAAGGTGCCTCGATGAACAGCAGCCGCGGGAGCAGGCTGGATTTCGACGAAAACACAGCACTACGGATCATATTTTCGCTCTAAACCAGCTGCTGGAGCAAGCAATGGAGTACCAACTCCCTCTATGCCTCCTCTTCGTCGATTACAAAAAGGCGTTCGACAGCGTTGAATTAAACGCTGTCCTCCAAGCTCTTGCAGAGGAAGGAATTGATGAGCACTACGTCCAGTTAGTAAAAGAAACAAACACGGGCTGTTCGACCGACATTACGCTGTTTACCTCTCCAGTTCGCATACCAATCGAGAAGGGCGTGAGTCAGGGTGATCCCTTGTCACCCAAGCTTTTCACTGCCTGCCTCGAGATGGTATTCCGCAAAACGAGCTGGAGAGGCGGCGTAAACATCGACGGCGAACAGCTCAATCATTGACGCTTCATGGATGACGTACTACTCATTGCGAATAATGCTCGGGATATTAACGAGATGCTGCAACAGCTGAACGCAAAAGGCAGGGAAGTGGGCCTAAAAATCAACGCCAAGAAGTCGAAGATAATGCAAACTGCCGGTTTGTCCAAGGCCAACATCCTGACAGACAGCGTCGTACTTGAAGAGGTCGACAGTTACGTCTATCTCGGCCAAGAAGTGAGTATGCGCCACGATCTCCAGCCGGAGACTTCGCGACGAAGGGCTGCCGGATGGCGAAAGTTTTACAGCATTATCGATGTCCTGAAAGGAACAACCCGGAGCAACCGTATCCACCTCTTCGACACCACTGTGTTGAAAGCGATGACCTACGGAAGCGAAACGTGATCACTGACGAAAGGGGAAGAACAGAAGCTCGCCGTGACGGAGAGAGCGATGGAGCGAAGGATGCTAGGTGTATCAGTTCGTGACCACATGGAAAACGAAACTCTTCGTCAAATGAGCCGCGTTGCGGACGTCGTCGGAATCACGCGAAGAAGCAAAATCCGTTGGGCAGGATACGTGGCTCGTCTTGCTGACAAAAGGTGGACGTCGCGCATCGCCGAATGGTATCCACTCGATAGAAAACGACCACTCGGCAGGCCTCCGAGAAGATGGTGAGCGTACGTAGTGAAGGTGGCAGGTCAGAATTGGAGGCAAGTAGCCCAGAACAGACCGACCTGGAATGGCTATGCTCGGCGTGCGTTTGCATCTCAGTAACATCGAGACATCGCACTGAAAACCCGAGCGATCTTGGTGATGATGGTGATTGCATGCTCAAATCATAATTCATCAAGGAAATCACAAGTTGTTTGACAGCACGAGATAAAAATTGAGTGCCAATCGAAAAACTAACTGAACGTCAGGTTTTGTAAAACAACAAAAGACGGACTCTCACATATGACGAAGGCGTTTGAGAACTGTGCCACAGGCTGAAAAGATTTGCGTTTTCGGCAATCGTTTTTGAAACAATGAAGCTTTTTCATCGATTTTGGGATTTTCAGAAGCCAAACCAGAAAGGAATCACCATATGCAAAATTTTTTTTGCGATCGATGCTTAAACAGTTTCCGCTGATGCACAACGTTAAGTAGCGTTCGTTCGTGCAGGTCAGATTTTTTCGGCGCAACTAGAAGCGCTTTCTTTTCTAAAATTTTGCGTTTTTTTTGCAAAATTTGAATTTTTCTTTTCGACAAAACCACATTGCGATTTTTCGTCGACGAATTGCATTTGCACACTTCGGCATCGTAGTCGAAATTTTAGTATGAGAAATTGAATTTCTGTCTAAACATTCGTCAAAAAATTACCCTTCTCCCGAGAGCATTTTGTGGGTGGCAATAGCTTGTGCGGAAATCCGTGAATCATACTCAACTTTCATTTTGCAATTTCTGCAATACCACAAATTATGCT
Organism: Toxocara canis; assembly: GCA_000803305.1. NCBI lineage: Eukaryota > Metazoa > Nematoda > Chromadorea > Rhabditida > Toxocaridae > Toxocara > Toxocara canis. The sequence continues at coordinate 648,788 of JPKZ01022847.1, forward strand.
TGCCAAATTTCTTCGCTTCAAAATCTCTGGTCCATTGATATCATCGGACAAATAGACATGTATGAATAAATGTGTATATATGCACAGGCATGACGGCGCTATGATCTACTTTCGCTATGCCGAACAGCTCATAAAGAAAAGGCAATAAACCAAAAATTGGGTATACGACCGAGCGTTTCCACGGTTCCATTGCACACAAACGAGCGCCACCGAACGCTCGGTTCACGGAGAGGCAACGAGATTGACAAACTTGTCCAATATCCGCAATAACTTTATTACCATAATCGGTTCTGGAAAATCAGGACAACACTAAAACCAGAACTTCACAGCGAAAATGTAGTTCCCGTTAACGTCATTGTTATTGTGATGTCATCTAATAGCAATATGATGAACGTATACGTTCGCATCAAAGCGCAAAAAGAGGGCAGATCACACAAAGAATTTGAACAGAAGCATTTCGCTGAGCATCTAACTGAGTTCCGCACAACACTCAGAACATCGAGAGAAAGAATCGATGGCGTTGATCACCTTATCATTTTTTCAGATGAGAAGAATTTTGAAAGTCCCAGCTAAAGCATATAAAATCGTCTACGGGTTTCACGACTTCAAATTCTCGGAGTCCTTCCAATTAGTACTACCGGAACGGATCATCAGGAGTGACGGACTAGGCGAGAGAATCCTTATTTACAACGAAGAAAGCATGTAACAACGCATCCAGAAAAAAAAAAAGTATACACAAAAGCTGAAAGCTGAAAATCACAAGAAGTAACGCAGACGAAGGAAAGTTTTTCCACATACTAAAATCACCTCCACCTCTACTGCAGTACGCGGAGCTGCGGTTAGGGAGTTTTCGTACCAAAGCGTGCCCTTGCAGCACTACTATCATTATTAAAAATTCTTGAATCGTTCGTTTTGTCTTCATCATTTGAGCTCTTTCGTTTGCTTTCATGTTACCTTTGCACAATCCTGGTAAAGTTGTATGGAAAACTTGCTTTCCTAAACGTTCAGTAAACGAGATCTCTTTCTTTCTCTTTCTCTCCAGAACTCATGCAGCTCCATTCGATATGATATGCCAAAAGCCAGAAAAAGGCTTCAGGAAGTGAGGAAAGGAACAATGAGCGCAAACAGCTATTATATCGGATGCGGTAACGCGGAAACGATTTCAACCAGGCTGAACGTCAAGAAGCGTGCGTTTCGAATGGTGAGACGCGCAGAGTGGAACGATATTGAAAAAACAATGACATATTCGCTTGTAAGTTGTAACTTAATAAACTTATAACTTAACTTATAACTTGTTAGTTAAAACTTGTAACTTAATAACTTATCTTTTGTTGTCTCATCCATGTTATCCACATAAAAATTACACATCAAGATCTCCAATCTGTCAACTGATACTATCGGACAAAAAGACAAAACTGTGCCATCGCCCAAACTACGGCAGGATGGGGAAGAGCAATTTAAAAAAGCAATGACCCTAAAATTTGTGAGCAAAAGAACTAACTGTTCGAATTTGCTTAAATGAAGTGCCAAACGCTGAGTTCATCGACAGCTAACGAGATTGGCAAATCAAACTGCAACATGTGTAATGACGTCATCGTCATTATTAACGTGATGTCCCCCTGTCATTTTCACTTTCACAATCTCATGCAATAAACAGTGTTGTGAAGCGATCTAAAACATTGATGTTTCGTATCGTTTTCATTGGAGGTCAATGAGCTGAAAGGATTAATGTGAATTTTATTTTTCATATTTTGCCCTTTTCATCAAGCATTACTAATATGCTCTACCGTTGCGCCCTGAGCTCATCTATAAAAACCTGCAATCGTAGCAGCATTCAGCCATTCGACCCTTCTCGACTGCAACGCATTCATCAAGATAGTTCAGCTACTGAACTGCTCAAAATCAGAATCTGTTCTCACTCGCAGGGACTAGCCTGCCTGAAGCCAATTTCAGCAAGAAGAGCAATTTCGTTTTGTTGCCGTACTCTTGCCGGTTCCGTCTTCTGAACCCGAGCAAATAAAATGCTTAAAGAGTGTATCGATAATTCTTAGCTACCGAATTCATGCGGTATTCGTAGGTTACATATTATCTCACAGAGTCTTCGACATCCACTTCAAATGTTCCTGACGTGTTCATCATTACTCGTGTCTTATTTCTTTATCACACTAATTAAAATATCCGCGTATTTGAATCCGCGAAATCTCTCCAACAAACTCACGACTGCAAACTTTGTTGGCCAGTTCCTTCCTTATATAGCGAAGGTTTACAGCCACAGTGGTCTCCATATCGTCTCATTTAGATGAAACCAGATTCATTTTCAAATGGCTAAGGACTCCTGCTTGAAAACTGCAAAAAAAAAGGAGTTACTAAACAATTCTTCATCAAATGCAACACTTGAATGCGGAATCCAGTAAGCAACAACAGCATTATTTTTCCTAGTCTTGCGGCTTTTGAGATACTCCACGACGAATTTATTACTAGACCGGACTCTCGTTCTAGTCATTTCACGATGCAGTTTCGTAGCAAAAAACTATTATCCATAAGCTAACGAAGCACTTAAGATATACGATCATTTCTTTAATCGAGACGTTTTCCGCTTAACCTTTGTGGTAGTCGGTTTTACAAATATGATAGGAGATTGCAAAACACGCCGTTACTCGCGTCAACTCGTAATGGCGACAGTTCAGAAGTGCATTTGTTTTCAGAGGTTTCAACATGTCGGTTGTACACAAAGCTTGCTTAATAGCTTTACTGTTTGTGTCGAGTGGAGGTGAGTCCTATTTACGATCGTCTTTTCTCCATGTTCGTTTCTTGGAAAAAGTTTCATGATTACAAGCATAACTTCCGCAAGAACTTTGTCATCGAAGAATATTTAGTGATAAGGTGCTGATTACGGCAGAAACCACTCCCACTGCCAGAAAATAGAGTTGATACATACTGGTGCTGCGGCGATTTTTCCACTCACTGTTCAAGAAACCATGACTGGTAGGTGAACATTTCCGAAACACGGCGAAAAATGTTCTGCATAGGTATAAGAAATTTAAGCTTTGTTCATTTTATTGACCAGGTGCAAACCAAAAAAATGAGCCAGACATGCTCTGCTCTTCACTTGCAAAACCGCAGGCAATATGCTTGTCCTCTATCCGACATCTCACTGATTATCTCAGCCAGTTAAAGCAAAGCTAGTCCTATTTTACTTACGAGGCGAAAAGAAAGTGTCGAGATGCAAAGCGACAACACTTTTGCAGTGAACGTTCTCACCCTTATCAGCTCATTTCAACTACCCCTAACCCGTACTTAGCAAGCTGCGAGAGTTTTATCCACATTTAGCGACCTCCCCCACAGAAGTTTCTTTTCTGCAGTTCAATGATGCTCCACGTTCCTCGCGTCGCCGATTATTTCCCAAACTTGCATGAATCACTCACTGGTCGAGCAGTAGATATCTGCGACGAGATATGAATGCAATCTCCCTCCAATTAAAATTTTAATGAAAAAGCTTTGGAAAATTTACACATTGAGTCGTAAGCAGAGTTTATATTCTTCCCAGGCGACCGATCTTTGCCGGGGATTTTTCGTCTATGAATAGAAAATGCGAAAAAAAATTGCAGATGAACTATATCTATTAGATTGTCATCAGCGATCATTCAAGTGAAAAAAAAGAATTCCTTAGTAGCGAAATCGTTTCCCAACAGCATAATGTTTAATGACCCAGAAGATGTCCATCCAAAGCGAAGTTATGCTGTAAAATATATAAGCTGAGAAACCTTCGAGTCAATGAGACCTTACATGAGGTCTTTATAAATACCTACTTAAAGCAGTGGACATTTTCAGTGGCACAACAGTGTATGGACAGTGCGTCAGACTGTGCGGCAAACGCTGGGTCCTGTTTCACACGACCAGTCAGCCAAGTTCTGCAGAACAGGTGTCAAAGGACATGCAATACATGCGACTGCCGGGACGAGGCTAACAATTGTGCAGCTTCAATTAACCTCTGCCAGAACCCCACATTTGAACCTTTAGTTCGTGATCGATGCCAAAAGACTTGCGGTTTGTGTGCGGGATGTGGATTCATCAGTAGCGGAATCGTTCCATTAGTCGTGACGAGTGCACCTTCAAGACGCGTGAGTGTGACCTTCACTAACAACGTTCAGGTGAACTGCGGTAATACTTTGACGACGGCGCAAGTAGCCAACCAACCGACAGTAACGTGGGAAGCGCAACCGAATGACAGGTACACCCTTATCATGGTCGATCCTGACTTCCCAAGCGCCGCGAACCGCCAGCAGGGTCAGCGACTTCACTGGTGGGTAATAAACATTCCAGGAAATAATGTCGCCGGTGGTACGACGCTTGCAGCGTTCCAGCCATCAACACCCGCCGCTAACACTGGTGTGCACCGATACGTGTTTCTGGTATACAGACAGCCTGCCGTAATAAACTCTCCGCTACTTAATAATTTGGTAGTGCAGGATTCGGAGCGGCCAGGTTTTGGTACGACTGCCTTTGCCACTCAGTTTAACCTTGGATCACCCTATGCTGGCAATTTCTATCAATCGCAGGCCTAATAGTCGGTGTACTTCTGATGTGCAAATAACTCCGCGAGAAACTAGTACAACCATCAACTGCTGTGAATACTGGACTCCATAATGATTTAGACCTGATTTCCAGAATTCCAGTTTCCTCGAAATTCTATTGTTTTCCCGAAGTCCGTAGATTGCACAACCGTTTCTGTGTTTTGTTTACATTGCATACGCCTCTCATGCTGGACCTTTTTCCAGTTTGCTACTAAATAAAGAATGGACTAACTACGTTTTCCCCGACGTGCACACTTTATAACGGCATTGCAGCAATAACAGCTTATTGTGTCAGAGGGGTCCTTGTTATGAATGAAGAAAAAAGAGGAGATGAGCTCTATAGCACACTTGGTATATGCAGCTTAAATGGTGCACAATTGAGTGCTCCCCTTCGATCAAAGAGTCGCATGAGATTGAAAGCAACTTCGATAAGTGGTGAACGAATACCACGTTATGCAAACTGCAGCCTCACTTCGTCGTTAAGTTTTTTCTGCACCCGATATACTAAAGAATCAGAAGGAGCCATGCTGCTATTCATAAAAGCAGCCTCGATTTCATGCTACTCAACAGAACATATTTGTTTGCATAAAATGAAATATTTTCTACAGACAACGGAAGTAGGCAAATGGAACGGAAAAGGGCTACGACATATCTATCACCATTCAATTGCTATCTGCATTAAACAACTGTGCTCTGGAATGAAAAATATATGTGCCGCTGTGGAAAAAGTAATTGTAAAAAATTATCGGAAAATGATGCCTTTATATCGTTGCATTCAATAGCATACGCCTAAAACTGAAGAAAAGGTGTCTAATGTCTGCTTCGATTTATATGCGAACTTGCTTACTTGAATAAGGGAGTTGCCTGAATGCCTAGTCCGTTTAAGGGAAAAATACCTAGGTTATTTGCCAATTCTGCGGTTATGACCGAGCATGTAAAAAAGTAGCGCTACACCACTGTTCATCTTTCCTGGCAAGCTAATTTCAGAACTCGCATGAATGATGCAATGTCTATATTTCCCACCCATATTAAGCCAGATTCATATATCCTATCATTTTTCGTGCCATTTTGTTGTTATATTCAACGTTTTGAAATTTATTGAATAGTTTCAAATCATCGGTAGTTCTTCAATCTACCGTACCTTGAGCAGTGCAGCAACAGCTTTTCTAAAAAAATATATATGCCATACTTGTCAGAAGTATATGTTCTTCAAATATGTCATTTATGGCAAGCTGAAGTTCGATTATGTTTTTGGCCGTGAAAGGTCGCTTGTAGAAACGCTATCGAATGGGTGCAACAAACTAAAATCTTTTCGCGCTCTCATGAGACAGTTATTGATCCACAATTGCTTGAACGATCAATTTTGCTGACGCCTGCAATACTGATTTTTTCTGACAGTAACCGGTTTCGAGGGGTATTTGCGCTTGGCGTTTTGCGAAATTTGAATGTTGTGGTGTAGGTATTTGGGAATGAAAAACGCTGAGAATATCGGCCACTTTTTCCTCAGCTTTCATAACACGATCATGCAGCTCTGCATGTTTTGCCTGTGAGACTGATATGAGAGGATATGAGCGTGAGAGTGATATATGCTTGTGGCAAGGTTGTTGAAATGGAGGCGTCTGTTTTTTTTCTCTTTGGAGCTCGTCTCATCATTTGGAGAGGCGATGGAGCACCCTCATCGAATTCAAGAATTTCTGAGGGAAGTATGGAAAAAATGTGGTCAGGGAAGTAAGGTATGATAGCGGAAAGAAGAGAGTATGGAAGTGAGATAATCGAACTGGATTGACAACCCGAACGGGAATAACAAACGAGCGGAAAGAATAGCCGAGCGAGAGTGTCGAAATCATCATGCTCCAAAACAACGCGTATATGTTGTTGTACTTTGTCCTGACTAACGTGAAAATGAACCAGAAAAATTTTCGAATGCAAGGTCCATATTAGATGTTACATATCGAAGGTAGTAAAATTTAAGAAGAGAGACAATACTTCGCTAGCGAACATAGTCCCTTGCACACCATACAAGCCGAATGGCCAAGCATAAGTTTAGAAAACGCTTTTCAGAAACCAGCCGCTAAAGTGGTATGGCAGGCGTATCGGATAAAGATAAAAAAATGATACCACTTTGCATAGAAACATGCTGTGATCCACACCTAAGATTATTTTCTGACCCCAGCAAAGTATCTTTCGATGTTTTGGCATTTATTGAACTTTTCCTCTTATCAAAGCATATATACGTTGATAAGAGGAAAAGTGGTAAGAAAGTGGCCACTATTTTTATTAGTTCGGAACTGCCCGCCAAAAAAATAGAAGATTTTTTTGGTATTTTGCGAATAACAAAGTATTTTGCGAAGTGTAATCTCCCTTTTGCTGAATAGTTCTTTTAGAAAAATTTCGCTTATGAACGGCAACAAGAAATATAAATTGCTTTATTGGTTGCTGCCATGTTCCCATATTCACGTCTGCCGCTCTTCGCTTTAATTTTTGGTTGGGGTATTGGAGCTGTATTTTGGTGTGCTCAAGCACCGAGAAGCGTAACTTAATTGCTGGACTGAAATGGTGCGATATAGATTGCGAAATACTGACATCTTTTCGATTTCCGTATTCCATTTCCATTGGTTAAATGGTTCGCATAGAACTCTTGTACCTGAGCGCACCATTTCCTCTCACGGTTTTCACTAGAGCAACCTGCCAGGAATTAGTTCGTTGATTCAAAGAGGTGCAGTGCGAGAACTTGATTTCCTCGGACAGGGATAGCCACCGTTGAAGAATGGTGCTTGTACTAGGGACTAGTCGATGACAGCAACAGTTCGCTGAAGGTTGTAGTAACGAACACCATAGCACCTGTTTCGGGAAAACCGATCGAGTTCACCGATAGCGACTTCGCAAATACGAATATCGTTATTTTAATTGAGCAGTATCATACAATATGATTTACTGGCGAAAGTATGCGGCGATCATAAAAAGATGTGATGAACGATCAAGCAGAAACGTACAATATCAGCAGTTCGGTTACGTAGACTAGTTCATGGTGAGCGCAGGCAGCACATTTCAATCCTTTAAGCCAAGTGCTTGCTCATGATATTTTGCATTTGTGCAATGCGTGCCAATACGAGGAAACTATGGTTTAATGGCGCATCCATTTCGTGTTCTCCAGGCGGTCCGTGTTTATCGCTAATCTTGATTTGCACGAAACGTGTAATACATCCGAACTACTCTGCTCGCAGCACCACGTTATTCGCACGAAAGCGATGAAAGTTGCAATTCGTCAACCGCAACAGTCTAGTAGGAATCTCCGAGCCGTTTCAAATTTACACTTTTTCCACCCGTGCAACAAATGTGCAATGTTCACTTCAGTTTATATCATTGGTCCGCAGCAGTTCAAGCTGAATCGATACAACGTGAGCAGAGATGAAGTGGCTGCTTGGCATCAATTTCAAATGAGAACCACATATGTGGCTCTCTAATTGCAATCTGATAGCACTGATCATTTAACTGCTGCGTACAGTTAAGGTCGATTCTGTCTTGGTATTGATCACTTGCCTAAGTTTATATGTTGTCCTTCAAGAATCAGTTCGTCAGAGGATGGCCTCGTGGTGTGGTCAACTAACAACAGACCCATTGAAAACACCTTCAAAGAGCAAAATTATGGGGCATTCCATTCGATTTACACAGTCCTTGGAGGATATGCGCAGATGATGAGATAGTAAAAATCGAATGATTATAACCGTGGCACCTCAATTTTTTCGGCTGTGGATTGTCATGCCATGTATCTTCCTCTGGCCACGGAGGTCGTTAAGGTCATTAGCATCGTTTAATTGTCGGAAACCTCCATCTTGTGCTTAAGTATCCATTAGGGTAATGTTGGAAGAAGTTTCTCAAAAGCTGGCGCTATAATTGCAAGAAACGCGGAAATCCAAGGGCTACGAAGCATAATTGGAACCTGCTGTTGCAGAATGCTGCCAGAAAGCTTGGAACCATCGGGGATTATAGTAAAGCTCTGTAATTCGTTTTTGTGGCTCTGAAACGCTATCAGCACTGCTTTTTATTATTACAGCAAGCATCTCTAGCAGAACTGTAGGATAGCTCTAAGCCAAATTCTAAAAGGTCGTTTCCATTGTATACATTGTAGCTTCCCCCATTTCCTGAACAGACCGTTGCTCGAACAGAGGCACTCTTTTGCCCAAACCTCCCTCTCCCCCCCCCCCCCCCCCCCCCCCCCCCCCGCC
>JPKZ01022847.1:657602-675345 GCA_000803305.1 Toxocara canis
AAACCTCCCTCTCCCCCCCCCCCACGCCTATCTCGGACAGAAACTTCCTCGTCGTTAGCTTTTGTTTCTCACACATAGTCCTGAAGCAGCGAAACCGATGCAAACGTTTCGTCTGTAAGCGTCGTAGAAAATACAGCACTTACTTGGAATGGCACCTATCGTCCGGTAAAAGGAGGCCTTCCTGCTCTACTCGAAATTATATGCTGAAAGTTAGAAAATGACTTCAGAGAGAGAGAAAGAAATCAGCGAAGAGAACCAAGCTTTAAATCGAAAGCAGAAACAGGGATGAATTAATTCTATTCGATTGATTATGGAGGAAAGATCGCCTGGAAAAGGTAGGGCTGACAAACTTAGGTGATGCTAAGGGAAAGAAATTATGGCACAAAGCTTGCCTGCTATTGCCCTTTCACATCATCCGCGCATTTGTTTTATTGTTTTGCAGTGCTCGACTGTAAGTTTTTTTCTCCTATCGCATATGAATAACCTAAGCAACAAACTTCCGCAACAAAATACCCACAAAGCATTGAAAAGGACTTTCAGCAGAGACGTCATGATTAGTAACAATCCGTGGACGTCATGCTTGGTAATCAATCCATGCTCTCCGTTTATTATACAGTCAGACAACATGAACTACAAGCGCTAGTGAAATAACATGACTGGCATACGCTTTTCTGGTAGGTTCAAGGGATCACAGATTCGTTTGTATGGTCAAAGCTCGAATTCAAAGCTAACCACGCATTCCTTCTTGTCATCATTACTGGTCGTGTCTGTGCGTGTTATTAACTGAGTCTCAAATTCCGCGAATTTCTCGAACAGCAGTGCTCTTACTGTTGGACAGTCTTGGCCAGCCCTTAATCACGTGGAGATGCGCACATCTTTTTTTTGACTCGCTGAGAATTACGAAAACGAGAAGAAAAAAACTCTAAAGACATTCGATAAGAGAAATTCTGATTGCAGAATTCAAAATCCTGATGAAACACGATACGAGAAAGTTGGATACTCAAATTTTCTGAAGTGTTTCGATAAACCTTCAACCAATTCGCTGTTGCAGAAGCAAAAACGATGTCTAAAATGAAGAAAGTCTGACGTTTATACAATACATTCTCCGCATTATCATTTGTCTGACACAAGGAGTTGTAAGGAACTAAAATTCCGGGCAAATATTCGTCCGGTTTAAGCGCACGTCGATAAATTAAACTTTGTGTATATTGGCGCATTTGCTATGTTCCACATGATGGATTATTGTATGAAACACTGGAGGAAGTTCAACTAACGTTGAGATCATGAAGGATGGGGAACAGATTGGAATTTGAACGCTCTATCTTGCGAACTTTTCAATTTCTCTTCGAGAAATTAATTTTCGATCTGTGATCAATCGACATTGTAAATTGCAACCGTTTAAATCGTAGCTGAAATTTTACTATGAGGAACTAAAATTCTAGGCAATTATTCGCACGGTTTACCCTTTTTCGCCAAGGGGTTTTTCATCCACAATAACTTATGCCGGAATCCATGAATCGTACTCAACTCTTAGTCGAGAATCTTACAATGCCAAAGATTATGCTTGCAATTTTTATCGCTTAATTTGTCTTTTCATACGCCAGGAAGACAAAAACGTATTGATAAATATGTGCATACCTCGGAGACATAACAGCTCGATGTTGCACTTCACTACAGGGAAATGCGCTAAGAAGAGTCATCAGACTGGTCATCTGCTGGTTAAACGAAAACCGTTAAGGTTCTATTGCATGTAACCAATCTGGCAAACAGGGCCCAGTTTACTGACATCCAAACTGGATTAGCAAACAGGAACAATGTGGCTCGTGGCGTGGCCGCCATTGTCCGTTCTCGAAAAACATGGTAACTCGATCCATTGGTGCAAATATAACGTCGAATATCGTCATTACTATTCTGACGTTATACGAAGGCAGTAGGTGATATGAACAGATCGATAAGTGATGCTTAACATTATACTTTCATAGGGTGTCTATGAACTCAAAGGATTTACGTCAGTTTTGTTATTCGAATTTGTGTTCGCTCGATCCTCGCGCATTTTTAATATCCTCTTAACTCCGCCCAGCGCTCGTCCATAAAAGTATGCCATGAAAGCAACATTCAGCCATTCGACACCTCTCGACTGCAATTCAATCAATGATCTATTTCAACTGTAGGGTACTAGGACTGCCCGGAGCCAATCCCAGCAAGTGGGACAATTTCGTATTGTAGTGGTACTTTTGCTGATCCCATCTTCTGAAGCCATGGCAAATCAGAATTTTAAGGCGCACTTCGCGTAATTCTTAGCTGACTGAAGCGATGTGGCGTCGGTAGGGTTATAGACCATTTCGCACAGTTTTCGACATCGATCTGAATGGTTCGTCAAGCTTCCGTCATAGCCCGTATTTCATTTCTTCATCACAATGTTTAAGTATCCGCTTACTTTTGCACGCCAAATCGCCCCAGTAAGACCATGACTGCAAACTTCAGTGGCCTCTTCTTACCTAAACAAGCATTTCAGTTGCCTGCTCTTAGCAAAGTTTACTAGATGTTTGTAGGAGCAGCGATCTCGAGAATAATCATATTTCGATTCGCGTCGTCAAATTGCAAAGCTGTTTTCATAACTTCATAAACATTTTCCTAACAAATATCGTGATTTGCAAAGCGAATTAATTAGGGAATGACAAAATGATTTTTTCTCATTTTACAGCTTTTGCGCTGCTTGGCGATGAATTCATTAGTAAATTATAGAAAATCCAATATAACTTGCAAACTTGGCCTAAAAATGTTCGCTTTATTACAGCAATGTGTTTATCTGTTCGAACTCTCAATCTATTCCGTTTTTGTTTCGGCGCATTTTCGATTCATCGTCCTCTTTTTGGCTCCTATGAGCCAAGGGTCTGATTCTCGTCGTTTTAGGATACCGTTTTGTTCATATATGTATGAGCGTATTTGCTAATTGAAACACAGCCATGACCTAACGAGGCATTTGAGATATACGATCATTTCTTTAATCGAGAAGTTTTCCGCTTAACCTTTGTGGTAGTCGATTTTACAAATATGATAGGAGATAGTAAAACACGCCGTAATTGCTGTGTCAAGTCGTGATAGCGACAGTTCAGAAGTGCATTTGTTTTCAGAGGTTTCATCATGTCAGTTGTACACAAAGCTTGCTTAATAGCTTTACTGTTTGTGTCGAGTGGAGGTGAGTCCTATTTACGATCGTCTTTTCTCCATGTTCGTTTCTTGGAAAAAGTTTCATGATTACAAGCATAACTTCCGCAAGAACTTTGTCATCGAAGAATATTTAGTGATAAGGTGCTGATTACGGCAGAAACCACTCCCACTGCCAGAAAATAGAGTTGATACATACTGATGCTGCGGCGATTTTTCCACTCAAAACTGTTCGAGAAACCATGACTGGTAAGTGAACATTTCCAAAACACGGCGAAAAATGTTCTGCATACTTTCTGATAGGTATAAGAAATTTAAGCTTTCTTCATTTTATCGACCAGGTGTAAACCAAAAAAATGAGCCAGACATGCTCTGCTCTTCACTTGCAAAACCGCAGGCAATATGCTTGTCCTCTATCCGACATCTCACTGATTATCTCAGCCAATTAAAGCAAGGCTAGTCCTATTTTACTTACGAGGCGAAAAGAAAGTATCGAGATGCAAAGCGACAACACTTTTGCAGTGAACGTTCTCACCCTTATCAGCTCATTTCAACTACCCCTAACTCGTACTTAGCAAGCTGCGAGAGTTTTATCCACATTTAGCGACCTCACCCACAGAAGTTTCTTTTCTGCAGTTCAATGATGCTCCACGTTCCTCGCGTCGCCGATTATTTCCCAAACTTGCATGAATCACTCACTGGTCGAGCAGTAGATATCTGCGACGAGATATGAATGCAATCTCCCTCCAATTAAAATTTTAATGAAAAAGCTTTGGAAAATTTACACATTGAGTCGTAAGCAGAGTTTATATTCTTCCCAGGCGACCGATCTTTGCCGGAAATTTTTCGTCTATGAATAGAAAATGCGAGAAAAAACTGCAGATGAAATATGTCTACTAGATTGTCATCAGCGATCATTCAAGTGAAAAAAAAAGAATTCCTTAGTAGCGAAATCGTTTCCCAACAGCATAATGTATAATGACCCATAAGATGTCCATCCAAAGCGAAGTTATGCTGTAAAAAGATATAAGCTGAGAAACCTTCGAGTCAATGAGACCTTACATGAGGTCTTTATAAATACCTACTTAAAGCAGTGGACATTTTCAGTGGCACAACAGTGTATGGACAGTGCGTCAGACTGTGCGGCAAACGCTGGGTCCTGTTTCACACGACCAGTCAGCCAAGTTCTGCAGAACAGGTGTCAAAGGACATGCAATACATGCGACTGCCGGGACGAGGCTAACAATTGTGCAGCTTCAATTAACCTCTGCCAGAACCCCACATTTGAACCTTTAGTTCGTGATCGATGCCAAAAGACTTGTGGTTTGTGTGCGGGGTGCGGATTCATCAGTAGCGGAATCGTTCCATTAGTTGTGACGAGTGCACCTTCAAGACGCGTGAGTGTGACCTTCGCTAACAACGTTCAGGTGAACTGCGGTAATACTTTGACGACGGCGCAAGTAGCCAACCAACCGACAGTAACGTGGGAAGCGCAACCGAATGACAGGTACACCCTTATCATGGTCGATCCTGACTTCCCAAGCGCCGCGAACCGCCAGCAGGGTCAGCGACTTCACTGGTGGGTAATAAACATTCCAGGAAATAATATCGCCGGTGGTACGACGCTCGCAGCGTTCCAGCCATCAACACCCGCCGCTAATACTGGTGTGCACCGATACGTGTTTCTGGTATACAGACAGCCTGCCGTAATAAACTCTCCGCTACTTAATAATTTGGTAGTGCAGGATTCGGAGCGGCCAGGTTTTGGTACGACTGCCTTTGCCACTCAGTTTAACCTTGGATCACCCTATGCTGGCAATTTCTATCGATCGCAGGCCTAATAGTCGGTACTTCCGATGTGCAAATAACTCCGCGAGAAACTAGTACAACCATCAACTGCTGTGAATACTGGACTCCATAATGATTTAGACCTGATTTCCAGAATTCCAGTTTCCTCGAAATTCTATTGTTTTCCCGAAGTCCGTAGATTGCACAACCGTTTCTGTTTTCTTTGCATTGCAGATGCCTCCCAGACTTGGAGTTCTTATCAATTTGCTAATTAATAAACAAGTTGTTGAATGCGTTTATAACAATATATAAATTGTATAACTGCAACAGCACTGACAACGCATTATGTTTGAGGGGTCTTTACTTTGAACCAGAAAAAAAGGGGCGTCAGCTGTATCAAAAGATAGCTTGTTGGCAGTAAGGAACGCTAAACGGTGAACAACTGCGTGTGCGCCTTCAATATGAGACCGAAAGCAACGTTGGCAAATGGCGAAAAAAGACGAAGGATATTATGCAATCTGCAACCTTAGTTTTTCGTACCGTCTCTCACCACCGCACATCCATAAGAATCAGAAGAAACTTGCCGCCATACTGATAAGCAACCGCCGTTTCATGCAGCTTAGCTAAGCTTACCAGGGGAATTTCAGCTAAACTCTCATTTACATGGAATGAAAAGCTCTCAACGGGCAACTCAATCATGCATATGATACTGCGAAGGGCGACATGACAGCACAACGCAGCTGCTGTCGGCATAAAACAGTTATGTTCCGAAAAGACGTATTTGTATAGTCGTAGAAAAAATAATTGTCAGAGATTCTTTGAAAATAATACTTCTATAGTGTTTTATTCATTAATGCCCTTTAGCGAAAAATTCTGCTGAAACCAGCTGGCACCAAGATAATTAGCCAATTGTCTCATCGGCATAAGTAAAACAGTGACGCTACACCACTGTAAACTTTACTTTACAAGCTGCCTCGCGAACTCGCATGAAAGGTGCAATATCTATATTTCCTACCCGCAGTAAGCCGGATTCATATATCCTATCCTTTCCCGTGCGACTTTGCTGCTATAACCAACCTTTTGAAATTTACTGAAATCTGTCGCTTAGTGTACTCACTGCTCATCGCCACAATGTATAGTTAGGAATCACCATTATTTCTTCAATCTATTGTTCCTTGAGTAGTGCAGCAGCAGGGTTTCTGGAAAAAGGAAATGTACTCCAACTGCCAAAAGTGTAAGTACGTCCAACATGTCTTTCGTGGTAAGTTCAATTTGTTTTGTGTTTGGCTGTGAGCGGTCGGCTGTGGGAACGCTCTCGAATAGCTCAAGTAAGCTACGAACTTCTTGTGCAGTGTTGTACCAACTCCAATCACGAGTCTGCGAAAAAGTTTCTGGTAGCATATGAAGCATCTCATGGTGAAGCGGGATCGTGTGGCAGAGCTGTTACCTACGAACTGAAGGGAATCTACCTCAGTCACTCAGCATCACAATTATATTCCGCTGTGGCGAAAGCCCTTAACAGTAACGGATCGACACATGAGAGTCGGACTGCCTCAGCATCCAGCAAACAGTAAACGAAGATCACCGATTACGATTTGGTCGACGAGATTATAATTTCAAGTCTGCATTTTCTCGAATCGTTCAACGTAAGCAGCGCCACTGCTCAGCGTCATCCTGATTATGCGGCTGGCCCTCGCGGTCGCAGACCTTTTCAGCTAATCCCATAAGAACGCGTTCATAAGAACACTTAGATCGCATCGCCTTTGTGTTTACCTCATAGTTTCTGTCGTGGAGACTACAATTTGGAAGGATTTGAGTTTGGTCGCAGTCTTCGTAAGCAAACCGGCCTTCAAAACTAGCACGCTAACAAGTTGAGATTCATGGTGTGTGATTTATGGCGTGGTCAGCTCATGGTGTGTGATCAGGTGTGATCAGCTCAGAAACCCTCAAGCACTGCTCAATCGCAATTTAGTTGCCTCTCTGGCGTTCGACACTTATACAGGTGCCGTGGTTGTGAGTGACAGACAATCCAACATCAACATTGCCTGTGCAGCAAACAAAGAGTTGCTCGTGAAAGGCGAAGATGGCAACGAATAGTGGAATGCCATACGAAGGAAGCTGACGCAAAAAAGAAAACAAACTGGGGATCGGAAAGATGCTTCGGGTTTCATCGGTGGACTACTTTTATAACATAAGATCCTCTGAATGCAAATAACGCGACACCATACACTTAGGACGATACGAGATGCACTATATTTGCGCAGAGGGTACAACAGGTGAAATGCTGCTTACTTGGATGAAGAAATCGCTGAAAGCTAAATTGCTCGACTATAAAAAAGCAGCTATTCGACCCGCCTACGAGTAGTTAGCGCTTTCGATCCCCGAAATAAGCATTAATTTAATCATCGAATGTGCTATCGATGGGGGATGGGGGAGGGTGAAAGATAATACCGAAGCAGAAGGCAAGCCATCCAGCAATTTTCTCTACGAGCGGGAAACTTGTAAAAATTACAAATAAACAGCAAGGCACCAGTGTGCTTATTATTGCAGTTTCATGCAAAAAGTCTATGTAACTTATACGCGGACGCCGTATTCAATTTTTGGTGAATATAAGCCCTCCTCCTTCAATATACAATCCTTCAATTAAACGACCTTTAAAAAAACCCATTCCAGGGCTTGTAAAGGAGACGGCACTGCATATCAACGTTCCAAGAAGGCTTTTCTACCAAAAGCAATAATGTCCCTATTAAACACTCAAATATAAGACGAGCTCAATATAAACCACTGCAGCTCGAACTAATCGCATTGCATCGAATTTCCGTTATGTCAACTAAACTCTTTAAATGTATAACTTCAAAATTAGCTGTATCACAAAAGACTAAACTTTTATTTCGTTAACTGCTTCGAGATGTTCAAAATTGTACAGAAACAATACTAAGCACTCCACATTTGAAACTGAATGCCATTTCTCTTTTCCAATACAATCAAACGTGCATAACTCCACAAATTGACAAACACTCTTTCAGTCAACTACCCTTCCCAATAAGCGCAAAACGCATTACATGAAACTGCACTTGCAGCAATATCGCTATTTAAACTGCACACTCATTAAACATATTCAAAACGATTATTATCGCTTATTATCACTATGAAAGAAGTCTCGATGGTGGAGTGGGTGCGACGATGAGAGGTGTAAATATCTAATGAGAAAAGAATAACATCTAAGCAGTATTCGCCGATAGCGTTTTTAATTGAGCGATGCATTTGTTCAAATACTGATCTTTCACACCGTCCTTGTTGGCCGCGATTTCCGAACGGACCTTGAAATACACGTTACATTACAAAGGAATACCACTTTGGCTTTGCCGATCCGTTTGGCTACGATCCTTGTCAGCTGATTTGAAGCGATTTCTCTTTCAAAAGCGAAAAGGCAAATTTTTTAGGATGGAGGAGAGGGAAGAAGAGAAGACTAAATGACCTGGAAATTTTACCAATGAGCCAAACAATAGCAGAAAGCAGATGCTGAAATTTATAGACATCGCGTTCCGTGCGACGACATCAACGTGCTCTAATGCTTTCAAAGAAGGAAACGTCCCGTTGGTTTATACATTCTGCCTGACCGCATAGGAATAGAACGAGGAAGAGAAACGGCAACCACCTCTTACCTACCCATTTATACCACTAATCCTTACGCTACTCGGTTATTAAAGAACTACGACTCTATGCCCCCTTGTTGGCTGAGATTTTTAGAAAGCATTCCAACGTTCAGAAATCCTACTGCAGCTGCAATCTCAGTTTTCGCATTTCGCCCCGAAATTCGCAAAATCGCCACTCTTTTACTCTCTCATCTTTCAAATCGAGCGCAGATATATAGTCTGATTTTAAACAAAGTAGAGCGTTTAACTCGCACATATTAAATATTGCTCAAATGAGAAAATACTGGCTTAGAAGGGAGATGACGGTAGGAAAAAATTGTTAATTTCTGAGAAAAAAACATGGAAAACAATTGACAAAGGAGAAATTTGAAATGTTGCAAATTTCAGACTGAAAAGTTGAAAATTTTCATTCTCGTTAGATCAAAAAAGTGCGGTGTTATGGCAAGAAAATGTTTACCCCTTCAGTGATCCACTTGAGCATGTGGTTCCTTTCGAATCGCTGCTTCGTGGCCTCTGTCTCTAGAAGATAATCAATTCGTCGTTTCAGTTCTGTAGCGATTTTTTGAATGTTTTTTCGATATGCAGCCTCAAGCTGCAGTGCCATCGTCTCCTTGAATATCATCGGAAAGCTGTCCTTCATCGCTTGCAGAGAACGTGACTCAGCTGCCGACGTCTGCAATTTTCACTGCTTTATTTATGCACTTCTCGATACCGTTTTGCCACAAGCAAACTTTTGAGAAGTGATCCCGATGAAAAAGATGGGGAATCACCTCCGTCAGCAGCGAACAGAAGCCACACAGAACGCTGCTTCGCCTCCTCCAAACCGAAAACGCTCGACATGAAATCTTTACAACATAGCTGCTCCCTGGACCTAACTTACAGATAGAAACTAAAATATTGTACAATCTGAAATAAATCATCTTCTCCTAAGTCTTTTTGCTTATTAGCAATAACAGCCCCCGCCCCCTCCCTCTTTTTAAACTGTAACAGTAAACACCAACGATTACAGCGAATTAAAACTAATTAACCCAAAGTTCCTTCCAGTAGAATTACAGGCTAAACCTCAAGTCTTAAAGGTTATTAAAAGCATTTGGCGAAAAAGATTAACAGATGCATGCAAGCAGACAAGCTCAGAACAAACTCCATTGTGTATTCAACGCGAAATGCGTTCCAAATGTACAAGAATGAAAGCCGACTTCTCTGAACTCCCTTGCTCCTTTCAGATCCTCCTCAATAAGTCCCTTGAAATAATCCATTCTCTTCTGATATTCACCATACAGCCATTTATCTACGCGATCTGAAAAATCGCAACTCGTTCCGATCACTAACGTGCCCATGATGCACACACACATATGACGACGCTTTGAGAAGGACGCAAATCACATCCGGGAAGCCATATTCAATGCTTCTACGAGGCTATGGATGTTCGCGCGATTGACAAATCATGTGTATGGCAAACCGACATTTGAAGATGAAGATCTGAACCTGAACGAGTGGCAAAGTGCTAACTGGGATAGACCGCAGCCTATGTCAGGAATTCATATTCTGCTGCGACAAAAATGAGTGCAACTTTGTTGGCTGCTGAGACATAAATGAAAACAAATTAAGACGATGACGATTTTCAATAGCAAACTGGTAAAAGTGCTTGAGAATAAATCGAGTATGTGCGATCAACTTACATCCAATGGTCCTCGATAGAAGCACATAGAAAAGAATCCATCCGCATAGCATGTGAGCTTGCTCCTCCAATACGTACAACTCCTTGTTCAGCAAGAACGCGAATAGTCCACCAAAGAACAAATACGGACCTGCATATCCACACTTATATCGTATAACCACTAACAAAAGTTCGGGCGTTTAGCATTTTCATCTCAGCTTGAGTATAACCGAGATTATAAGTTTTTCTGTTCGTTTTACTACAGTGAAACAATAGCAAATTTTTCAGTCATCGAGCCACTTGTGTTCCTGCCTAGAAAGTTTATATGCCCGCTTACTGCAAACAAGCTCGATTCTTCAAATGAAATGCTAACTGGTGGGGTTTCTTTGTCGGTGGTTTGCAGGGTACTTCAATTACAGAAGTTCTTACTGAAAGAACAATGAACAAAAACAAGGAAAGTTGTAAGCAGCGTAGTGACTAAATAAGATAAAACGGTAATATGTCAGAATTGTGGTAGCCTATAGGTGATATAAGCCTCTGCCTCATAGCTCAATGATTCGCATCAACGAGCTCTCAGTCACGGCTGCTTAATCTGAAGGCTTTCTGACCGTATCGTCTCCGCGCCGCATTTATAGCTCACGATCAGAAAAAAGTCACCGGGTTATGGGTTATTGTAGCCTCTTCTTCCTTTATCCCACCCACTTTTCCCACCCCATCTTCCAAAAAAAACATAAAAGAATGCCCAAAGCGACGAGAAGGGGGTGGATTAGGGTAGTGGGTAGGCTCCAAAGGCAATTGGGAAGGTGATTTAAGCGGGTATAGGAAAAAATATTAACCCTAAATATGCCTGCCTAAGACATTTGTGGGCGATTTCACGGTGAATGCAACATTTAAAACGATGGTCCGGGGTTTTTGGAGAGCAGCGCAGCTACAGGAATGGCTAAAAATATTTTTCAGATGGACTACGCAAGCTAAAGTGGCCACTCGTTGATATTCATCATCAGCATATTTAAACGCAAATAACACACTACTCCAAGTATTATTGCAGACCTTAACAAGAACTCACGGCATCATTCAGTTCTTCAGAATTTCCTTGAACAAATGACCTTCCATCAGAAGCTGAGATCAACAGAAAACCGCTTAAAAGATCACTTTACAATGTAAGATTAGTCTTGAACAAGTTTTGATCATATGTGATGCGTTTTGAACAATTACGATTCCCTAAGATACGACGATGAAAACTGGCTGCCCAATCTGGCTAAAATGAAGGTCGGCCTTGTCTACGGTTCCTCTGTAGCTGAGAAGTCCTGAAAGTTTGCTCCCTTCGAGTAAAGCAAACTAGAAACGGTGGAATTCGAGGAGAAATGATCGTCGAAGACATCGGAGAAAAAACACAAATTTTACAAAGCGCTCAAAAGCAACAAATTAATACGAGGGTCACGTTAGCTGTTTTCATAAGTGTCATGGATAAACCAAGTTTTAATATCATCATTCATAAACTTCGGCAGCATTCGCCGCGTAGCAACTCAATGCATCACACTGATGGTCCTTAGAAGCAACAAATAAGTAAATTTTACCCGATACTCCAGTAACTTTGTAGAATGGTGTGCACCACGAATCGGGAATCATGAGAAGACGAGTTTTTGGTGGATACATACGACGTGCTGGATACGGATAGTTCACCTGGAATATAAAACCATACACTTCATTTCACTTCCTTCCCAACGATTTTACTAGCTCTACAAAAGAATGAATGCGCACAACTGGCAAAGAATCCTTGAAGCAGAAAGACCTATTAGATAACGAACATACTTCGGTGGATGCTTAAAATAATCATCACAAAAACCAATGAAAACTCACGATGTCTCTTTCAGGATATTCCTTATAGTCTCGTGGTACTTGCGGAAGCGACTTAGGGGCAAACCATTCCTTGTCCACATCAGAAAACATCGACCTTGGTGCATGAACCTCACCCTTTAGAGGCACTCCTTGAAAATTCAATCCGTTAATTCAAATTTTCTGTTGAAGAAATTTTTCGGCTCAAAGCAACATACATAAGCTATGAGAGTTATACGAAATGGTGCATCAAACCACAATCTCGCAATTTAAGAAAAAAAACGACACGCGTCACTGTCGATCAACCGCTGCAGACTTTTCTCGTTTCTGCATCGGTTGATCGACAGTGACGCGTGTAGCAACTCAATGCATCCTTAGAACCAATCATTTCAGATAACTGAAACGTCGAAAAGTATCATGACAAATCAAATGCAGGTTAACGGTGCTTACGCAGTGGGTGAAGGGAACAAGAGGGTATTCCTCCCTCTCCTCGAAATTCACAAGAGGAAATCAAACTTTCACATGGTGGGCTCCACGCCTGTGGCTCGCCCTGCTCTGAAGGCACTGATGGAGAAAAAAGGCGAAACTGCGCAAAAAAAAAACTTCTTTTCAAAAAAACTCAAAAAAAACTTTTTCAAAAACTTGCACACAATACCGCCCACTCTCAAAAAAATTTCTGTGCGGGCCACTATTGCTTACAACACATTCACTCAGAACACGGATGCCGTCAACAAGATGGGTTGCACGCCACGTTCCCAAGATTTTAAGAGCATAATCTGAACTCTACATCCTCTTTTGTTCACCACCCACATAAGGGACCGAGCATTAAGCGGCTATAAGCAAACTCACTCTTGAAATTTCACGGGTCAGAACAGCCGAGTTCATAAATTACAAATAATTGATAAAAGATGCATTTAGATTTGAACCGACTCGATATCTCGCACAAACCTACTAGATTTCTCCGTGCCCTTAGGCTTTTCGTTTCTTTCCGCGCCTTTATTTATGATTTAGAGGTTGCATTATGGCGCTGAAGCAGCATCGTGTCTACCAGTATCTCTATCCAGCAGTCTCAACTTTGGAACCATTACGGTTAGGAAATTTAGTAGGTATAATACTAAACCGCACAACCATATTTTGCAGGCATCTTCAAAACAATTCATCGACCTCTGCAGACACTAGCACTTTACAATAAGAAAAACTTGCATGCTTTTGCAACTGGTCGGGTGCATATTTTACTGACTCGGATGCAGGAAAAAAAGAGAATCTTTAATAGGTTTTGCGTGCCGCCCGAATAAGCTTTTTTCCTTATCACAGCACCTGAAGAGCTTTCGGATAGGCCAAAGATTTATAAATTTCCAACGCCCAAGCTTTACAGTATTTTACCAATGCCACATAGTTCACTCACAGTAAAAAACCACTAACGGTGCATAAATCAGTTCATGCTATGCCCCGATCACCGAATTAATTTGAGAAATAAGAAGGAATCGAAAAGCTAATTAAAGCGAAAGCTCTGCATGCTGCTCTAACTTTCACGGCGAATGAAAGGATGAAGGGAAGCAGAATAAGACTTAACTACTTCGGAGATGCAAATCTGAATACGGTCCTCCCAAATGAAAAGATGTTTTAGATGAAAAATCACTTCAGGGCAAAAAATGAGACTAAGCTGGCAATCCACCCTCACTCTGTTTAAAATAACATAACTGCACACTTACACAAGATACGCGAAAGGTAAGTAAAACGAAACAAAAGGGAAAAAACCTTTGAAGCGCAAAACGATCTTCTGCCACAAGCTCGGGTTGTCCATTTCTTCTGGTTTCTCTTCTGGCCAACCACCACTGGCAGCTAGAATTAAACAAGATGGACTCAAAAAAAGAACTGAATTCCTGTTTACAGATATGAGAGCTATAAGCGCCAAACAAATACACAAGCGTGGACAAGATGCTCGCAATACTTCTAAAATCCTTATTTGGCTTTGTGATAGGTGTTCACTAAATTCGCACAAGATAACGATGAAAAAAACGATGAAGCATGCGGAACGGAATGTATCTGACAGAATGGCTACAAATTTTCCAAGTCCTCCTTGATCAACTGAACACCGAGCACTAGTGAAAGAATTTTACCAAACTTGTCTAGAAGGGCTGTTCTAGAGTTCAAAAAAAAAATCGACATATGATTACTCCGGTTCTGTTTTTGGGACCCATCCCCGCCCCCTTGATAACCTTCATAAGTGCCTCATAGGATCTCACGCGACTGCATTTCGCAGCTTCATCAAAACTTGTCTGAGGGGGGGAAGAGGTGCTATTGACATTTTGGACAGGACTACTGAATTCATTTTCCGCCATGCTATACCCACGTCCTGGATTTCTTAAACAGGTCGTGATGAAATCTCGAAAAGTCTCAATTCCTTTGGACTATACGTGTGGGGCAATTGTTGATATCGGGGCTCTAGAAGTGTTTATGGTCAGAAACACAGTCAACGTCTGCGTTCGGCGCGCTGAGTAATTCCCGTGAACATGCTTTTACAAAATTCTGACAACCAAACTTCGGGTCCATGGATGGGGTCCATGAAGGTCAAGAATCTGACCTTTTTTGATCTCACTTCCCCATCCTTCTTTGCGCAACATACTTTTCGTCAACGCTCTCACGACATCAAACGTGATGAAATAATCGCTTATAATGGACAAATATCAACATCTACGGTAATCTTGACATCGTCCACTGAAATTTTGATAGTTGTTTTTTAATGAACTGAACGGACAGAAAGACTTAAAACGAGCGCAACTTACAAGATGTCGACGAGGTTGCGACCATGCGGAACGGAATGGAAACAAGGCACAGTCCGCTCTTTGATGGCGCCAATCGACTTAGTGACATCTTCCAATATTTCGGTCACACCCCACCTTCAAAACTAATGCTCAACAGTTACAGCCGACTGTCGGAGTTCAGAATCATTATTAAAACGATCGGTAGTACAAATGGAGGCAGTCGCCCTTCCTGCTAAATCAAAAACGAAGTGATATACGCATAGGAATGAGCATAACAAGGTGAAAAACTGAACCAATAAGAAACGTGATCATCAAATGTCCAAAATGCGCAGGGACTGATAAAGGAAGCAAGCAATCTAGTAACGCACATGATCCATATGACCTCAAGAAGGAAGACCAACTTTCTTAATTTACAGAAAAAAAAATTTCTAATATATGATACTTCAGAAACGCAACTAGCACGCACTTACTGACTCATACGATCAGCGATGGAGCATAACGTGATCTAGTGCTCATGCTGAAATCGACTTCCTAAAAGCACTGCTAATCTCCCAGATCACATCCCTCCCCCTAAACGTCTCATATACCCTCCAAAAAAGTGATGTTACTCAGCGAAAATAAATAACTTTTCCGCACGCTCAGGTCTTCACAGCCAAATCCAATACCGTAGTCACAGGCCACTTACGAAAACTGCACATCTGCATCTTTCTTTTACAGCTCAAAAATGTTGGTGATGATGATGGTCTTCAGTCACATGGCCAAAGGAAACTGTATGTGGCGGTGAGATATATAACAAAACGGTAGCGACATAAATGCATCAGTACGAGTACACGTTTAGATGTGTACATGGAAGAATCGGAAGCGTTGGGCCAAGAATGGTAAGGAAATGTGTTGCACAGGTGTGTACCGAAGAAGCATAACCAAGCAGCATGAAACAGTGAGTAAATCATACAAATAGGCGTAAGAAACTCATTAAATTAAATGAGTGATCGTTCTGAGCTCAAACGAGTCGAGGTGGTTCATGAACACAGAAAGGTTCTGCGCTTCAGCGGTTTTACGAGACAGCTCATTCCGAATACGGATGTGTCTAAGCTGGAAGCTGTAGTTGACGCTGTTCCCAGAAGAGGTTTTGCGCGCTAATTGCTAAAAATTGGGTCGACGCTCATGTTCATCAAGACGCTCACGCTCGACTCTGAAACAGAGGGCCACGTCAAATTTAGGTTGACGATACTCCAACGGTTCCGGATCGAATATCTTCAACCTAGCCTTATAATCGGGTGTACACGACCTCACGAAGAATTTGCGAAATGCCATACGAATATAGTATTTTTGCACGTTTTCAATAGTTTTTATATCATTCATAAGCTATGGTGAGCATGCTTGCCTACAATATTCAATGGGACGGCAGTACACAATATTCGCCTTACAGTAGCGTTCAATGCATTTGTGTTGCAAAGCACGCAGAATACAGTTAGCTAACTTCAACACTTTCGCAGCTTCTTTAGTGCAGTGCAAATTTCAGTGTAAATTTGGTAAAATTCTCACTCCAAGATCGTCAGTCCCAGATTATTCACAAATGTCAAAACTTTCTCGTCGGACCGTAGCAAGCAGTCGCGATGATAATTAACATGATGAATCTGCATTTCTTGCACGAAATATCAAACTGATCAAGGTTTTAACCACTCACCGAACGCATTAAGATTCTTTTTGAAAAATGTAAAAGTCGATAGCGAGGTCTTGCTAAAGGCGATGTATTTTTGGATCATTTTCGAACAACTTGCAAGGGCTAGATAAATTATCAGACACATCGTTTATGTACGATAATAACAACAGGCCGAGCACACTTCGCTAAGGAACATCGATGATTTGAATGGCAATAGTTGAAGAAGGAATCCCCTACCTTTAAGGTGAACCGACGATTTACGAGAAAGCTTCTTTGCCACTTTAACTGTGAACCATGAATACCATAAGCTTCTAGTTTGTGCATAAGCTTATTATGGCAAACTGCGTCGACCACTAATCCAGTCACATATTGAGGCTATAAACTGATTCTGACTCTATTTTCAAAAGAAAACGAAGCTATCAATCGCTATAGAAAAAATCCCTCGTGAGGCAAAAATTATCATGTAAAACCAATAGCCGCAAGAAGGGGATATTTCGGAATGGGCAATTGATGGATGGGATGAGGGAAAAGGAAGTGTAAGGAGGGATGGTACATAGAGCGAAGGAAGAGTTTGCAAGTTCACGGAACGAGCAATTTCATCATTCGTTTACGAAGTTGGAAAAATGGACAACACTTCTTATAGATCTTTAGTGGTAAGTTTTCTTCGCATATTTGGACGTCTTTGAAACGCTCAAAATTGCGTTTTTTTGCCTCATACGAATGCACAACAATTTATCGTTGTTTAAACCTCGATAGGCTACACCTTTCCATTTGAAAGTAAAGCATTCGAATCGGATCGAATCGAATCGAATCGAATCGAATCGAATCTTTTATTTAGTCGATAGGCAAAGACTACCTTTACGACAATACAAAGATGATACAAAGGGGTATAATCAGACGCAATCATGATAAGAATATTACGTCCCAATACATCACTATATATCACTACTCAGCTCAAAGGCAACAGTATATTGAGTAAAGCAGTCGCTCTATGCCTTATGGTTTTTAGTCCGTAATTTGTTCAGATGAAACACTAAAATATCGGCAGTGAACTAAATTGGAATATGAATTTGCTTCGTCAAACAACTAAAGAGAAATAAGTTCGCAAAGAAATGAAAAGAAAAACACTCTAAGAATTCATTTTTATGTGAAATAAAATGAAATCTCGAAATAATATTTAATTGGGGGGGGGGGGGGGGGGGGGGGGAGA
>JPKZ01022847.1:678402-691303 GCA_000803305.1 Toxocara canis
GACGGCGGGATGGGGGAGAAATTACATAAGATGCCGTCTCGATGTTTTGGTGGAATATCAGTTATTTGCTAAAATTTTTTTCTCTGCTTGCTGTTATCATTGCATTCAAAAGCATAAACATTTCAGAGCTCCACTGAAATTCTTTTCCATTAGCTCTTAAGAGAGATATAGGATGGAACGTGACGCAGTTTTACATTTTTATATTTTTTGTAATTTATACTTTACTAATTTGTAGCCTTCTCCAATATCTACACAATTATGGTCGAGAATGTGGAAACTTCTATAGAATTAAGTTTTTGAAAGACCATCACTAAGCAGTTGTGGTAGTTAGTAATCGCTTCTTTAGCTGAAACACCGGTGGAAGAAATTTCGGATATGGATAAGCTGAACGATTTCGAGTTGAAATTGCTGAAGGACTTTGTTCGACGACGAGGGAAAGGTTCCGTGTCTAGACTTCCTCTCAAGGATATCTTCGACGAAAATGAAGAGAACTCTCAGTCAAATTTCTTGTCGAACGATCGCGTCAGTATCGGAGGCCAGGTGAGTTCCACTGCTAATGCTTCGACTTCAATTTCATTACTTTTAAAGTGCGATAATATGAAAGATGATGATGAAAATCGACAGTATTTCTTTTGCTTACAAATCGTCATGCCAAAATGTGAATTTAAGACAAAAATCAGCGAATGTTTTAAATGTTCACTAAAATACAGTTTATTGATTGATCAATTTTCCTACTCCATAAGGCCCTCTTAAATCATACTGAACTTTTCTTGACTACTTATTGGCAATAAATCAATCATGTAGTTGCAAAGATTAAAAATGTTCCATGCATTTTATCTTTATTCTTTTGAATTAGAAGTGATTTTTTTATAAAACAATTCTAATATAATGACAACAAATTGAGCAATTATGACTTATTATTTACGATTAATTAATTCAGATGTTTGTCGGAAATACAGCGAACATCGATCGGTTAAGAATCTCCAAAAACAATTCATCTGAACACATCAAATTTTATCCGATGAAAATTAACGAAAGTAAAAATGAGCCAAACTTCGAGCAACTTGCTGAATTGCTTAAGGTAAGAAATATTTCTAAAATTCTATATATGTTCTTCGAAATTTTTAAATGGAATTTTTATTGAAGACTTAATGAAAGTTATTAACTGAATATATATAATGGATACTTTTCATCGAAATCAAACATGGAAATTTTTATTCGATAATGTATCGGCTAAATTAGTGTGCTAGGCTTAGGCAGTTGTCAGTAAAGTAGCCGTTTTGAATTGTGATCGCAAACACAAAAAAACGAGCATTGGAGAGCATTTTGCAGAGACTTAAATAGGCGCTTGAACCTCATGTTCTATTGATTCCTTCAACACCTTATCTGCTCGATATCTTTCAAATTGGGGGCTCCTTAACAAATAAATTTTTTTCTTGAGCGTCCTTAAAAAAGCTGGATTCTCCTCTAATATATAAGCTTTTTTTTTGCTGAGGAACACGAACAATTGGAGCCTTATGAGTTCGGCTTAAGCAGACCTAGCATTTAGTTTTTCTAACTAATGATTAACGAATTTTGATAGTGCAAAATTAAGTACTATTTAGTTATATGATTAACCGTTGTCAGCTATTTGTACGAGTGAATTTTGATCGCTTATCGTTTGTTGAAAAATATTTCTCATAGTTGGAAGCATTTTGAGAAATTAGCTGGTCGCCGAAAAAACAAACCACAGCAAGCAATAGACGTAAATACAACTGGAACTCTAAATCACTGGAATGGCTTCAACTCATCAACAGAAAATACTACATCTACGCATTCGATAATCACCGTAATTAATTCACGTCCACTGCAATCAACGTCGAAAATGGTATCTATAGGTACTCTTCGTACCTCAAAATCGGAATCTACTCAGTAAGTTATTTACTAAAAAACTAAACCTACTTAGTAAGTCTAACATATATACAGAAATTATTTGTAAAGAAAACTACTAGCTAATGGAAAATATTGCAAAAAAAAAACGCACATACACTCACACACACATTCGCATAAATGGTATTGAATGATGGCGAAATCGAATAAGAGCGAACAATCGTTCACAACCCTCTAGCGACGATTTGCTGTTTCGTTTTTTTTTTTGCTAGTGACAAGGCATGTGTATTGCTATCAATACATTGAAGGCGATCGTTTCATTTTTTTACGTTTCTTCTTACAAATTTTACATTTACAAGTTTTACAAATTTTTTACATTTTTTACAAGTTTTACAAGTTTACAAGTTTTACAAGTTTACAAGTTTACAAGTTTACAAGTTTACAAGTTTACAAGTTTACAACTTTACAAGTTTCATTCAGATTTTTCTACAAGAAACTGCTTATCAAAAGAATGTTTTTTTTTTGCTTTATGTATTGAAAGAATCTAACGGATTAAACTAATCCGCTCTTAGCTCAATTCCGTTATCTTATACGATATAGCTTTAAGTGTTGCACTCATTATGTTAAGGAAGCATAAAAAGATCACTTTAAAACAATTTGACGCATATTAAGTGTGATTTCACCTAGTTGATTGCCGATATCATAGAATGATTTTGTGGAAGTTCGTATAGAGTAAATATTATTCAAAATCTATAAATTACAGAACAAAATATACAGAAATAAAATGTGTTCTCTTATGTAACGATTTTCATCAATAAATCGCTGCTAAGATTATAGGAGCAAATATGAAAGAAAAGAAAACTTTACAAAACGGAAAATAATTTCATAAGTTTTTAAAATTTAATTTAGGTTCTTACAAAAATTACAAAAAATTTTAAGTTTTCAAATAAAACGAAAAAAATATTTCTAAAAAATCTTTCCAAACCTATTAGTTATAGCGAAATCGAATTGATCGTTTTGTTTATTGCATTTAGCTCAGTTTTCCCTGTGAAGTGAAATGAACGCAACAAATGCTGTATTTGAAACGACGACAGCATTAATTATGGCGATCACAGTTGCCCAGCTCACAGAATATACGCACTAAATATTAGTCTATTTTTTCATTACATTTCAAAATTTCTTTAATTCTTGAATAAAACTGCAAATATTGTTTTTAATTGCATGAGCAACTTAAGGTATTATTACTCTCATAGTTGGAAGCATTTTGAGAAATTAGCTGGTCGCCGAAAAAACAAACCACAGCAAGCAATAGACGTAAATACAACTGGAACTCTAAATCACTGGAATGGCTTCAACTCATCAACAGAAAATACTACATCTACGCATTCGATAATCACCGTAATTAATTCACGTCCACTGCAATCAACGTCGAAAATGGTATCTATAGGTACTCTTCGTACCTCAAAATCGGAATCTACTCAGTAAGTTATTTACTAAAAAACTAAACCTACTTAGTAAGTCTAACATATATACAGAAATTATTTGTAAAGAAAACTACTAGCTAATGGAAAATATTGCAAAAAAAAAACGCACATACACTCACACACACATTCGCATAAATGGTATTGAATGATGGCGAAATCGAATAAGAGCGAACAATCGTTCACAACCCTCTAGCGACGATTTGCTGTTTCGTTTTTTTTTTTGCTAGTGACAAGGCATGTGTATTGCTATCAATACATTGAAGGCGATCGTTTCATTTTTTTACGTTTCTTCTTACAAATTTTACATTTACAAGTTTTACAAATTTTTTACATTTTTTACAAGTTTTACAAGTTTACAAGTTTACAAGTTTACAAGTTTACAAGTTTACAAGTTTACAACTTTACAAGTTTCATTCAGATTTTTCTACAAGAAACTGCTTATCAAAAGAATGTTTTTTTTTTGCTTTATGTATTGAAAGAATCTAACGGATTAAACTAATCCGCTCTTAGCTCAATTCCGTTATCTTATACGATATAGCTTTAAGTGTTGCACTCATTATGTTAAGGAAGCATAAAAAGATCACTTTAAAACAATTTGACGCATATTAAGTGTGATTTCACCTAGTTGATTGCCGATATCATAGAATGATTTTGTGGAAGTTCGTATAGAGTAAATATTATTCAAAATCTATAAATTACAGAACAAAATATACAGAAATAAAATGTGTTCTCTTATGTAACGATTTTCATCAATAAATCGCTGCTAAGATTATAGGAGCAAATATGAAAGAAAAGAAAACTTTACAAAACGGAAAATAATTTCATAAGTTTTTAAAATTTAATTTAGGTTCTTACAAAAATTACAAAAAATTTTAAGTTTTCAAATAAAACGAAAAAAATATTTCTAAAAAATCTTTCCAAACCTATTAGTTATAGCGAAATCGAATTGATCGTTTTGCTTATTGCATTTAGCTCAGTTTTCCCTGTGAAGTGAAATGAACGCAACAAATGCTGTATTTGAAACGACGACAGCATTAATTATGGCGATCACAGTTGCCCAGCTCACAGAATATACGCACTAAATATTAGTCTATTTTTTCATTACATTTCAAAATTTCTTTAATTCTTGAATAAAACTGCAAATATTGTTTTTAATTGCATGAGCAACTTAAGGTATTATTACCAGTCTGGCCAGTCATGCGTGCTAAAATTGTATGATTTATATTAGTTCAGCCGAGCTATAAGCCTAGAAAACTTTTGAAATGGGAGCATTCGTTGAAAAGGACTGCAAAAATAGTGTAGGTATCATGTTGATACTTATTCAGACATAGGATGGAAGATGGAGATAACGATGTACAGAAGGATCTATGCACGACGTATTTTTATGAGGATTCATGCGTGAAAGATATTTTTAATAACGCACATCAAAAAAAAATTGCTTTCAAGGGACTCTCCTAATTGAGTTCTGTTTACTGATTATCGCAGAGCTACCGGCTTCGAAAGTTGAGCGAAAAAATATGGCTAAAAAAGAAACTCCTTAGGATCACTTCTGAAAATCACGACAAATATGTAAATGCCGTAGCACAATTGATTCGCTAAACGAATAATGTGTTAGTCTTGCCATACGCTGTATATTGCTTACAGCGGCGATTCGAGCATAGAGGATGATCGAAATCGTTATTTGTCGAAATCGACTCCGAGTAGGAGCAAAAATGCGTCATCCTCAGATGATGATATTGCATGGTTATCGTCTACGAATCGAAGTACTGTAAAGAAACCTTTTCAAAATGCCCAAATAAATTTAATTCTCGGAGCTAATTAAGTATATGTACCAATTTTTTCAATCGCAAATAAATCATTTCTCGAAAAAGAAGTAAATATTCGCTTTAATAAAAAGTTTCTCATATTGTCTATAAGAAATTACTATCAATTTCTTTTTGAGTATTGTCGATCAGATAACTCAATAATTTCTTTTCTCTTCAATTCTGTTCACAATTTCTATTTTTCATCATAATGCTTTTAAGCTTATTTCACAATTTTTAAAATAGTTTTAAGATTTTTGTTTCATTTTTTTAATGGCTTTTGATTGAAAACACTTTTATTTTTTCTATCATTTTCTAACATTCTTGTTTTCTTCTCTAAATTGTGCGATATTAAATGAATTTAAAAAAATAAATACAAATGGAATCAAAGTGAAACAATTTGTTTTAGATGAGGAATGGGAAAATAAGATGAGAGAATTGACTCGACAATTGAGTGTATTCCTCTCTTCAATTAAACGACAAAACGAAGCCGACCGATCGCTTCATTTTGGCCACTATGAAGCAACCTCTAAAGACGTGCTGAAGCAATGGACACCAGCCATTGTTCACATTATTAGACAAGTTGTCAAATCTATTGCACTGAAATCTTTTCATACATTGTTGCAGAGCTAATCAAAAGTATACTGATGAAAATCTCAGTCATCGTTTACGAGTGCACTGGATTACTTTTGCATTTTAGGTAGCAATATTGAAAAGTAGTAGCCGCCTCTCATTACTCCAGATCCCTCCCATCCGTTGAGCTTTAAAATAACTCATGAACTGCCTGCTAGAGAAATTATGAAAAAAATTTATTGTATCGAAATTTCTTATTGAATTTCATTCTACATGGTTGAACCTACACTAACAAAAAATCATTATGCGCACCGCAATGGTGTTATCCCCTCATTTGATAACTCATGTTGCTCGGCCACCACTCCTCTACCCTCAGCCCCACCTTTCTAAAAATTTTTTGGCATATTTTAGGGATCAGCGGTGCAATATGGAGACAACGAGTACCAATTTATAGCATCAATAGTGCTTGTCCAAGATGAAAGCACCAATATTCTTATCGATACTGGACTGGGCACTGACACCAATGGACGGACGCATATGCATCAGAGTAACTGTTGGCTTAATTTTATCACCTTAAATCTCCTGATTACGCTCATCTAGTACAGCGTCCTTCTCAGTTTCGGTGCCTCCTCCCCCCCCCCTTCCCCTTCCGTCATCCTGGAGATGGGAGGTAGCACCGGCTTCCTTTTCATTCTTCGGCGAATTCAGTTTCGGTAACAAATTCAGTCCCACCATATGCCGAAAAGTTAGAGGCAAGAGCCCATTTCCTCGAGCTCGAGTGGTCCGAAAAAATGATGTAAGTTTCACATTCGGTTCGGCAAAATTATGGAAGTAAGATTGGGGAATCGTTCCATGCAAGGAATCTCCGAGCAACCACTGAACTTTCGCAAGCGAGGGCTCCCTAAGTTCCTATCAATTCCTTAGTGCATAGGCTAAGAATATGTTTCCTCTCCCTCCTCTCTCCCTCTTATTGACGTATGGTATGACCACGCTTTGTACTTGCTACTAAAAATGGATTGTCCATGAATCCTACTTTCTCAAATTTTATCGTCCCTTTGAAGATACCATTTCGCTTACATCCCATCCCTTTCAAATTTAACCTCCCTCCCTCACCACTCCAACAAACTGCTCACTGGCAAGTTGAAAAGCTCCAGTTCCCCAGAGTTTGAGTTAAATCCCCAGAGTTTGCATTCTACAGCAAACAGTTTAGTGACACTTCATTAGAGGGCAACGTTTCTCGTCTATGTTAATTACTTTAGCTGCAAAGAGCGAGGTTTCATATTGTCGATGAAAAAAGTAGCTCTATTTATTTTCGCAATACGCCACATATTCTAATAAGATTTGGACGTTATAAAGCATGGGAAATGGATTAGCAAAACGTTTGACTGTTTCGCTATCCATAATGAGAAAACATATCGATATGGAAAGGCGAGATGGAGGCTGCTTCGTTGACTGTTGAAGCTTTACCAGAAATGCAGCGTCCAAAAACCCAACAAAAAAGTACCAATGCCAACCGCATTAACCATAGTCATTTGCGCCATAACCAAAATCTTTACTTGTAAATTTGCTAACTTAAATGACACTTCACTAAAGAGGTCCCTCCTAGAGTTTTGTTACGACCACACTTGTTCAGTCGCTTCCCAAAGCGCTTTATGGCTGGCACATTTCGTGTTTCATTTCAGCGTTATCAAATCTAAATGTTAAGCCATCCGATGTGCATTATGTGGTTAGCACTCATGGTCATCCTTCTCACTCCGGTAATACTAACGATTTTCCGGATTCATTTCACTATGCGGGCAATTATGTGTATCATCGAAATCGATTCAATTTCTCGCAACTTCTCGAAGTGATTTATTTTAATTCTCTTCGAAACACATATTGACAATCCCCCAACCTGATCAAGTTGGAGAGGAAGGGCACGATATATGTCGAGAGTTGTGTTGCATTCACAAAATTTAATTCCGGCTCAAAATTGAATAGCTAATTTTTGGTGAGTGGTTGTTAATGTGTGATTTTAAGAATGCTTTCAACAACATTTTTTGAACTCACTTCATGCACTCAGTACACTGATACCATTATAATACTTTTTTGCATGATCGATATTATGTTTGAGTTCGCTGAAATCAACGTCATTAGACTGTCTGATACGTTATATTCACAAATATCTCACACTGCTATGTTTCCAGATTAATTACCTCACAAAATTTCCGCTATATTGTGGCACAATTAAGTACAGTATTTGCTACTTTTTTAAAGTACATTAGAATTAAGTGCAGCAGAATTAAGTACTACTTTTTGCTATAACCTCATCACTGACTCGATCACATCTGCATTAGCTATGTAGATTATGCGTAATATAATAATGTATTATACACGGACATATATACATACGTACAATGTCCCTGTCGACATCCTCTGGATGGTAGTATGAAAGAGTTCCTCACTTCCTTAGTAATGTAAATGATGGAATTACAGGATACGACAGAGAGTCTCACATCAAACGTATATTTACTAAAAGCTCGTGGACATTCTTCTGATGATATATCGGTAATTGTACGTAACGCAGACACTTTAGGCACAGTCGCTATCTCAGGTAAAATGTCGCTTCACTGAGAGTAAAAAAAAGAAACTGTTTATTAACTTTTTCAAACTTTGTTTTGCCTAATACCGCATTTTGAATTTCTAAAATTCTTGAATGAATGGATTTTCCAGATTTATAGCATAATAATGCAGCAGATGGATGCGAGCATTTTTTGCCGAAGAGGATGATCGACTTTGGGAAATTGCAGTATGTTTAAAATGCAGCGAACAAAGTAACGATTTCAGCTTAAGCGATCTCCCGTCCTCCGAAATCCGTTTGTATCCTCATCGTTTTACAGATCAGTGTATTTTCGTTGTTTTGCTTGTGTGTTGGATGTGTCATATGGCACTCAACTGAAAATATATTTGAAAATTTTCATAGAAGTTTGCTGCATTTTTTTTCGGTAAAATTCAATAGGTCATTCAGGAGATATATTCATACGAAAAGAGGATCTGACATATCCACTGATGTGGCGACCACTATCAACAAATGAAACACAACAAGCCGAATCTCGACGTAGATTGCTTTGTCTCGCCGACTACATTGTACCCGGACATGGACATATGTTTGCTGTAACGGAATCAATCAAAAACGAATGTGGATGCGCAACGGATTTTAAAGATATGGCACTAATAAAATAGTCTGGATTTATAATTATTATTATCTTTATTTCACATATGCTCCTAAGATAATTAATTAAAGCTATGAATTTCGTACGACCAATTGCATCGTCGAATCATGTAGTGTAATCGAGTAATTTTACACACACGATCATTGTTGATTGTATGCTGCATATTAGGGAGAGATGATATCATTAATTCAGAACATTTCACCTTTTCGGCTAAAAGATAGAATTTTCTATCACTTAAAATTCTTCTATGTGTTATTTTATCTTTGTTTAGAATAGCTGATTTTCGCAAAAACCTTATCGATTTCGTAATCCAAATTTCCTGATTCGGAACTCGAGAACAACCGGTATATATAAGATTAGTTGCCCATTACGCAGTCACCCTTTCAAGTACTTATAATTAGTGAGAGCGCAACGAATTTGTTCATTCCGTCTACTTACTAGATCAATGCAAAACGTTCACCCATATGGCGAACATTCCGAGATGAAAAAAAAAACTAATTAATTACTCATTTACATTTCCATATAATTAAAAAATTATAATTGTCTATCTTACAACTGAATGAATTTGCCAGTCATCTAGAGTTGAAAATTTATAACTGAAATAACTCGAATAAAAAGTGAAACAGTTTTAAAAAAAAACATAAAAATTAGCCGACTAAAAATTCCTTCAAAAATATTGATGAAAATGGGACGCGATGAATTCGATAGAAAATTACAAATAAGGTAAAATTTATTTGACTACTCGACAATGATTAAACTCGTTCGCAATGGGATTCAACAAATATTGAAACAGTAAGTAACTTGTGGTATTTTTTTTTCGGCACCATTCCGCCACATATAGGTGCAATTTATAGGTTGAGTAATTCGCAACCCTAAATACTGCAATTCATGAATGCAGTATATTCGATCGATATAATTCGAGCAAAAAAACAGACAGTTTAGAGCGAATTTTGAAAAGATGTAGAGGCGAAAAGGAAAAGGAAATAAAAACTTTAAAATTAATTGTTTCTGAATCGAACTGCTAATATTTGCAAATAGTGTAGACGATGATAAATATGCCTAAATATGATACTGTAGAATCACAGTAGGATGCCATACAATCATGATCATGGGATCATTTAAAAAAAAAAAACAATAAATATCATATTGTAGAGTGCCATAATCGAGGTCACTAAACTTGTAAAATTCGATTCAGCAATGTTGATTCACGACATATTTATAAACGTGTAGCATATTTTTTCTCGTTTCATATTTCAATAAAATGTTTTTTTTCTCATTTCATTTTTGATTTCAAATTCAAAAAGCAATTGATCGTAATGTTTAATTGTTTGTAATTTTTTCTTTTGCTAATGTGACTCACTTCGACATTAAAGAAGAGCCATACATGGGAAAATTTATCGAATGAATTTCGTACGAAAATTTAGGAAACCCTAAAAAGGACACCACAAAAGTGGTTCGTGAAATTCACAAACGGGTATTATCGAGATAATTATAAGACTCTTACGTAGTCGTGTAATCAATTTCTTAAGAAGTATCTCGATCAGTGAAAAAAGTCCATAAGTAAGAGCGCCGTATGAAAAACGTTAACAAGATTTAATGAGGCATGCAATTGTTCATTCTTTGTTACTCATTTCAAAATGTGTCAAACTGATGAACCAAAAATCAAACAAGCTGAAAGTGAACAAACTTCGCGCACAATGATTGATGATCTAACCAGAACTGTAATAAACGGGGCCTCTCCAGTTTCACTGGCAGAAAGGAACAACCGATTGTGTGAGAAACAACCCATTGAGCTGAAATGTTTTGTGCATGGGAAACGCCGGAAAAAAAGGCGAAAATTATCCAACATCAACATTTGCATAGTTTGAAAGTTGGTTTACTTGCAATTTGTATCATTTTGAAGCCGTCAACAAGAATCACCAAATTAACAATAGGTGAATAATATTTCGGCAAATATCTAATTAATTTTAATAAGAATTATTGAGGAGGGGATAAAAACAAAATTGTTCAAACGATGATCCTCGTTGTGGTTCGTGGCAATCGCATTATTTTTCGAGCACTACAGTAGCAATTCAAAATGGAGACGATTGTTTTTCAATGGTGTGCAGCTATGAGGATTGCATGCTGAAAAAAAAAGCGTTTAGAGTACCCAAACATACGCAGAACAAAGGTGGCAGCAATTCGACAGTTTCGAAGATACTGCTATTGCACAAATAAAAAAAAGTAAAGTTTTACTATGGTGTTTTCTCGAATAATATTCAAAAAATCGCGCAAGGAAAACAATTTCATAGTAAGTTTATTAATGAAGTTAACAAAGGAGATGGAATTTGAAAAGTGGGTAAGAGATTAAAAACCTCCCAATTCCATTAACTTCATCTGACGGCCCGGCATGATTGTAGCAAAAAAAATCTCATTCCCAATCTGTATTGTTAATAAATTGCCAATAAGGTTTTTTTGTATGCCGGAAAAATGGGATAGTTTATTGGCGATCGACAAAATTGAACGTTCTGGTTGACGGAAAGCGGTTTAAAGGGGGTTGATTGCGAGAGTGATGCTATATGCTGGCTTGTTGCAGCCGGGTGGTGCTTGCCGTTGATAGTGCAACAAACGCACAAAGCGATCAATGCTCCGCCCATTCGAAACGATCCTCCCATCGACCCGCCCCTAATCACAAAAATGAGAACACGCCCCCCCACTCTTGAAGAATCTAACCCGAAATAGCAATAGGAATTCAACAACATTAAGGCGGGGCTAACAATCCTATGGGCGGGACTTGCAAATGATAGGCGGAGCTTACAAACGAGACCAGACGTGTGCTGCGCTGTGGTGGCACTATTTCGGCCATCCCCATTGATCGTGTCATTCATTATTGGTGGGCCAGAATTCCGTAAGTTCAAGTGACCATATTTCTAATTTTTTTTCCGCAACTTATTTCTGTAAAGTTTATTAAATTAGGCGTTTGGATTACAAATTGAAAAGAATCGTTAAGGTTCAAAAAAATGTTTTAGAGCTTGAGTGATGTTTAAAGATAGTGTGGAACGAAGTTCGATATAAATGAGAGAATGCGGAGGCACAACCGAGCCCCCACTTCCTCATTAGTTCTGTTCTTTGACCTTGAGAACTTGTTTGACTTATTTATTAAACGCAAGGTGATCTGAGCAAAAATTTTCATCAAATTTGTTCTGGTGTAACTCATAACATGAATTCGTTGTCAGTTTGTGAAACCTTTATAAATAGCTAAGAAGAGCATCGTTTGAGGATGGTGCAAAGGAAGCGGCGGCGGATGAGTCAATGATTTATCGACGGCATATAGTAGTACATCAAAAGAACCATCCGTCGTTCCCTTTGGATCCGTTCAAATGGTGGCGTTTTAAATAACTAGTAGCATTTTGATAACTTCGTTATTCTTGTTACTTGGCATTTTCAACTAGAATTGATTGGTTGCAGTGGGTTTTGAACGCATTTGAATAGTGTCTGGGGTTTGAGGTGATAATGGTAAGGGATAGCGGCCGTAGTGTTCGGATGGTTGCAGAATCGCAGCTGGGTATTATAGGGACGGCAAACGGCGCATGCGTTTTCGAGGCATGATTAATGATATCCACTGGATCGTTACACTACTTTTCGTATATTGCTGCCTATTGTTAACAGATAACTGAAGAGAATGAAACGGAAGAACGTCGAAGAAGCTACAAATTCGGCTGAAAACGTCGACGTTTGTGAGGCAACACCCTCAACAAAGAGTGAGCGTTTCTGATTCGATTGGGTTTGAGCAAAAATTATATAGCTGTAATTTTTTGAAAATTCGTTGCGTAGCAAACTTCGACTAGCTGAAGTTCATGCAACCATTTGTTGTAACCCACTTGACCCCAACTCGTCCATAATCGAATTCACAGATGTTATCTGCCCGTGCCCGTAGCATTCAACCAGTTGTAATGCATAAGGTCCATGCTTCGCACCCCCT
>JPKZ01022847.1:714155-738951 GCA_000803305.1 Toxocara canis
GGGGGGGGGGGGGGGGGAAGTGCCGAGGAACACATTCCCGCAGCACGTTAGAGGAGTTGTAGCGAATGGCGTTGTGACGGTTAGGTCGAATTTCTTCCATGTTGCCAAAAAGCATCTGTTTTGAAGTTGTCTTTATTCTTGCATACGTATGACTAAACCGGAAGGTACTTTTTTTTTACCCTTCTGTACTGTGTGCCTCGGCATTCCACTTGGTTTACACGACGAAACAATATTCAAAGGTTTAGTACAGTATTCTCCGTCATAGTATTCTTAGCATTTTCCGAGAAAGGATGCAGAACATTATTATGTGCAAGGATTATATGATAATGCCATTTCTGCCATTGTTTTAAAGACTGCCTTTACTTTTTCTAAAATATACGTTGATGCACTACGGTATGGTGAAATACAGTATGAAAAACAAGACAGCGTATTTGTTCCAGAAAGGTGCGTAATGCAGTACAGTATTTACGTCATTGTTGAGAATAGAAGTATAGCTCAGTATTCGGCTGAAAAGTATAACAGTTCCGTCGACGATGTATGTGGTGATCGTTATGGATAGCTTACTGTTCAGGTCAAAAGAAAGCGAGGCGATAGCTGAGTGGTATGTACCATCCAAATATCGCACATTTGAGTTGATCCCGGCCGATACTCAAGCAGTGTTCGTGAACATGGAGATGATTAAGGAATATAGCAGCGTGCTCGCCGATTCTCCTGCCATCTTCTCTGACTATTGCATGCTTCCGGTTTGCTTTTCCTTTCTTTACTGTTGATGCTGTCTTACCAGATAAGGAGCTGTTAACACTTTCAAAATTCTATTTTTTGATAGTAGCAGAACAGTATATTGCATTGGTGTCGCGACAACCAGCAACATCGCCAAACAGTGCAACAGCGCATCATAATAGCCACCTTTCACTTCCCCCTCCTTCACTTCCCCACCACCCCCCGCCACTTTCATTGGTGGTACTCAGTGAAGGTTGAACTGTCTGATTCGTCCATTAACTGTGATTCGTAAGTTGCGAGATTTCTTGGTGCACTGCGTGGAGGTCGTCCGTACAGCTTCATTTTCCCTCCTCAGCTTACTCGAATTGCATGAATCGTTTTATCGCTGTACTCAGCCCTCAAAAACTGCCTTGATTCATTTAACATATCTCATTGTTCGCAATTACGTTACGCTTAACTACGTTAATTAGCTTGTTTTCACTACCGCATCGGCTGTCCTGCTCATCAGAAATCGCCGTTTCATGCTCCATTTCGGAATGATGTGCACTTCAGCACCTGAGGTTTTCGAAGGCTATGAGTCTTACGGCACATTATTGTCAGCTCCGTCGGTTTCCCCTATAAAAGCCTCTTCGATGTCATGATGAAGCCCCAATGTGTAATTTATTGGGCCCAAAAGGGATAAAAGCCTTGGTCGGCTTTAAGGTGACGGCAAATAGGTGCGAACAGGCTATGTTGTGGTTGCGTGAGATTTTGCACCAAATGACGACAAACAGTGTGCGTCCTCAAAATGTGATGGAATTGCTCAGACTGATGTGGCTGGGAGACACCCAGTCTAAGAAGGGGTCGGTGGAAATTGGAGAAGAGGGTGGGGAGAGTGGCAGCGACATCACAAAACTGCTTCCAGCAGTTCAATTCCTTCGTGCTATAAGGATGAAATGGAACAGTTTTCAGAGGTCCTTGAGCCAACGCCTTCCAGTAGCTGACATTCTTTCGCGAGTATAGAACATTTTGGTCGAGTCCTTTGATAGACTTGGAAAATTCACCCACAAGCTGCATGCGTTTTACCACATACGCAGCTTTATTTTTGTGATTCGACTGTTTTTCTTCTGCAGGCGTTTCTGCGTTGGCGATGGGGCGAATGCATAGTTCCGTGCACTTCCAGATAGTGGTTGGCGTTGAGAAAAGAAACAGCATAATAGTATCGAAAGAAACGACGATTCTACTTGTAGTCGCAAATATCACGTTATCGCGACTCGTTGCAGTAAAAATAGTCGAGAACTCTCATCTACGAAAATAAGCTACTAGAAATTTAGGGGACATCCTTAGGTATGATGTTTTTATTGTCGAGCGTAGAGGGAGCGCCTAGGAACATTCTTTTTTCGCCCCGTGCTGTATACGAGCCGGGTTTCCCGAAATGTTTCACGCTGGTGATAGTTGACGACGTACTTTCTGTTTTGTTAGTGGTCTGAACCTGACCGTAAATGTTGCAACCAAATTTAGAATCTGCAGACATGCACCTTTGTGGATGCACCCTCTCCATTCCTAATTTATGGACCTGATCTCATAATTGAAATGTCATGTTCTTCTGCAAATGTACCGCCAGCCTTTAGCCTTTTCTTCCTGTCCTTGGAGTCCCTTTGTGGGCTCGCTTCCCACAGCTAGACAGCTGCTAATAGGCTGTGCTTTTTTCAGCAGTTCACCTCTTCGGAGTTAATTACTGCCCTCAACGTTCTGTTTCGCAATTCTCACACCGGTCGATTCCATTCAGTCACTTGTAAGTTTGCGCTTTTGCTATTTTAAGGAGTTGCATGCTTGTACCGCGCACAGATAACTCTCCTATCCGTTCAGCTATTCGACCAATTTTGTACGGGTCTTGCAAAATTGAATGAGTTTTATTTGCTCTCGAACCTTCTTGCGGGTATGAGGTTTCGCCTTCCCCGCATATTTCGTGTAGAAGAAGTCCACAAAGGGGTTGTCCACAAAGCCTGTAGAGACTGAAAGCGCATATGGGTAACTCCACCTCATCATCTGTGCAAGCATGAGAACATTGGGGAGGGAAAAGTAATGTTGAGTCGACCGATTTCTCGAAATCTGCGCTCATTCAGTTTTTGCCCTCAACTTATGCCGTGCGGTATCGCATGCGAATTACATAACTCTTCACCTGTGCAGTTCCTAAGATCCCTGCATATGCTGCTGATCAATTGTCCAGTTAAGGGGCAAAAGAAACGGAAGCCAAAAATATGCTGATCCTAGTGGTACGGATGTCGAGTACCGCAGCTACAAAATTCATTGGCCGTAATTCACCTCAGTCATAAATTGAAAATACGGAGTTTTCAGTGTAGTTTAGATCAATTTTTTTTTTCTGCGCTCTGAAATTTTTCTTAAAGTGCTGTTTTCTAACAATCAGCTCTCGCTTTTACGTGGATAACAACTTTAATTATTTCTTTTCAAAATTGGTGTTGATATTCCCACTGGCACTGAGCTCTCGACCCCTTCATGTCCCGATAAGCCTAATGCTGTGATTTAGTCGTAGATCAAAGGCATCTCCAGGCTCTAAGAACACTGCATTTCAAAAGAGCAAGCGTTCATCGGTTTTGCCAAGGATAAGGTGCTCGGAAGTTGGACGAAGCACTCCTTCTTCCTCCTAATC
This sequence comes from Toxocara canis, assembly GCA_000803305.1. Taxonomy (NCBI): domain Eukaryota; kingdom Metazoa; phylum Nematoda; class Chromadorea; order Rhabditida; family Toxocaridae; genus Toxocara; species Toxocara canis. The sequence continues at coordinate 717,526 of JPKZ01022847.1, forward strand.
CCGCTACAGAAGTCACCGACATCGTCCACCGCAAAACCAGGAAGGGATGAATGCTGCCAGATTTTGATTTTGGCCTTGGCAATGATTTAAACCACGGACTTTGTTGTGCGACATGTGTGATGTGGAAGTACTTTATTACATCGCTTCGATTGGTGTGAGCTATAGTTCAATAACGAATAAAGATTATTTTTCAGTGGAGAATATGGAAACGTTATATAAGTGTGCAAGTCTGTTCGAATGCCTTCGTCCGATGTGTGATGCATTTTCTAAGGATGTTAGCCTTGATGCGGTCATTAAGGCCGACTGGTATCGACTCAAATCCATTCTTCAAGTACAGGTAAATAGTATGGTTTCTTAATTTGTTAATTTGTTGCCGTTAATTTAATCGAATGATGTTTTTTGCACACAAGATGGTGTTTTCGCGTATTGGCAGATTAAGTTTATGCGATTTTGCAATTGCATTGTCGATTCGAAATGCAGAAATGCATTTCCGTTTCTTTTTCCTCATCCATTCTAAGGAAGCTTGTATTTGACGGTGCATCCTTCCATAATTTTTCATTTTTCCGCTTGAAACGTTTCGATCTCTTTTAAATGCAAAATTTGCATTGCATACTTTTCCTTATTCGCTTTCCTATTAGTCTTATCAGTTGGGATGTCTGACGACTAGATAGTGAAGAAAATTGTTTGATAGGCAAGTCGACGGAAATGTGGAGAGCCGAATCGTTTATTATTAGCTGATATACTGAGCACGACGGCCGGTTTGCTTCGAGATACGGCGCATGTATTGGAGCGATTGCAACGCGCTGGTCTTGCTGATATCCCGATGGGAATTGGCACAGCACTAATGGTAGCTGTCACGGAGGCTCGTGCTAGGTGCGATGAATCCGAGGCAATGCGTCTCATTCTTTAAATTGTATGCACCAGGTCGGTTGGTCGGCCATGCTTTTTTGCATAGAGTAGATCGGTAGTAGGTCATGTTTTTTTATTTTCTTTCTTTGTTCATTAGAAGGGGATATTACGCAACTGAAATGTGATCGTTTCTATGGACAGATTTTTTACAGTAAAGATGGTTGTTTATATCGTTCAGTGTGTTTATATGTTTTTGTTATATGTTAGCAGCTTAAATTTCTGTACCATTCGAGCAGTTAACGATCGCCGTCTCTTGGTCGATTGATTGTGTATAGGGGTCATTGTCAAGCACAATGAACTGGTAACGATTGAGTGACTGGGTTGTAGGAAGGCTGGTCGCACCTTGTCATTCACTGTGCGGACATGTCGAAAGTGCTTGCTGTGTTGTGCTGCTTATCTTTTAGGGATAGTCGGCCGATCCAGCACAAACAAGGGATTTATTTTCGTTTCAGATTGTTGCACTGATCCGTTTGTGGAAGTTTTTCTTTGTTTCGCAGACGGGTATGGAAACATGTAGGGGACGGCACGGCAGTCGCAAGAAGTCTAGTAACGTTGAAACGGTATTTTGGATTGCTGGTATATCTGAGGAATTTGTGAAAATTCGTACCAACCGCTTCAAAATTTTCGACGATTCTTCTTGTCAATCCAAAATATCTTTGAGAACGTCGTCGTGTATTATTTTTTTCTGCATCCACCGCTGCTGCAGGCTATATTCTTGAAATAAAAATAATCCGAGATCGATATGTGACAAATTCTTTTGCGTTTTTTTTGCTGTATGACCTCCTTTTAAGTTGTCGCCTTCATTACAAACGATGACGTGATGAGTGTCAGCGATATGCTGCGGTATGGGCTGAAGGGTGTTGCGTGTGGCGTCATTTGATGTGTTATGGGTGAAGAAGAGTTGTAAAGGGATGGCTTTTACTTCGAGATAGGCATAATAGATGTTTGTACTTATTGCAGACATCACCCGCTCCTTCCAGCAGCGCTCTACCGCAACAGTACGGCAAGAGTAACCTATAATGTCTTGGTGATGTTTTAGAAAGTAGCTGACTTTTTAGTTTTAGATTGTGATCATCCTTGCGAAATGTTTTTCTCTGTTTTTTTTTGGTCGCAGATTCGAAGTTTTGTTTGCCATTGTTTGTTATTTATAAATTCATTCATAGTCAATGAATGGCTTGTCGATGATTAGGTCTACAGCTTTCATTTTGCCAGATAATTCACAATTAGCGCCCAGAATAGTGGGTACAACATAAAAAGTCACCTTAGGAGAGGTGATAAAAAGTGAATATCACCTACTTAGAATTCAGAATTCCCTTTTTTTTTTTTGAGCGGAATGTTTTAAAACATTGGTAGTATCATTTGATAAATAAAACTGTTCGAGATTTCTCGGCGCTTTTAGGATAATCGAGTAAATGGCGTAAATTTTTTTTGAAAAAATACCTCATGAATTCAGAAATTCGAAAAAGGAAAGCGCTGTGTGTGTCCGTTGTATGTCATTCAGTGCATCTTCATAGGATGTTTATGCTCATAATCAGAAGTGACAGAGACTTCGGGAGTGGTCATGATGGCAGAATATAGAGAAGCGTACAAACAGTGAAAGGAACATGAGGAGATTTTACATGTCAAACGATAAAACAAATCGTACGTCGCTATCGTAAAGCATGATTTTGTCAGTTTTTTTTCTTTTACCAGAAACTCGATTGCGAAGCCTTCATGGCAATGTAATTTTGTATGTCATTGAAGGCATCCAGTAAGCTGTTCCATTGCTCATTATAGCTCGAAACTAATGTCGCTTCTTCGTGATCAATTTTGCTTTTGTCTCTGGCATTGTACAAAGAGGATGTAAATTTGAATTGTGGATTTTTTGAATAAACGGTTCTCAAATACTCTCTGTACACGTGTTGTTTCATTGTTGCGTCAATTTTTCATTATCTCGATTGTTTATGTGCTTATTGGTCGGTAGTAGTCGGGTATGAAGGCATTTTTCTCGTTTCACCTTATCGTGGAATTATTAGGGATTGTAGCAGAGTTTTACGAATAGACTAATGGAGCAAATCCTATCAAATTTCAAACGAAAGTGAAAAAAATATGACAAGAGCATTGTGTTAAATCTTTTTTGCACTCATTTGTTGATTGTAGAAAGCAACTGTTAGCTATGACATGCAGTTAGAGCTTCCAAGATGTATAGCGTGTGTTTTGGGAGCTGCTGTTAGTCTTCAATTCGTAAGTCCACGCAGTCGATGGACAAATTACCGCAGGCGTATGGCTGCCGATATTGGAGATAGTCATCTGAATGAGGAAAACTTAGAAATAATAAGATAATGATAGCTACGGCGATGATTCATGGAATCTTTATGTTGTACATGATCGATCACCGTTCGACGTGGTGTATCGCGCTGAGTTTATCAGCTTCAATATCTTTTACGAATATTTATCGAATATGCGTCTGCGTAACAACATCGTTATCAAACATTTATGTTTGTACTACTCATATTCCATTACAGCTTAGTACTCGTCGTCGATTCATTTGTGGACAGTACCATCAGTCGGTTTTTTTTTGTTGGGCCGTTGCTGTCGCAGAAGCGAGTAGTATAGTAGTTCGTTCGTTTGTAATTGAACGTTTTCTTTAGTTTGCTTGCAGTATTGGATTTTCGTTGTCTACGCTACAACGTTATCATTGACTGTAGGGTTATGTGGAGGTAATATTTCTCCTGATGCTGTTTTTTTAGAGAGGCATATGGAAAGCTGTTGTGCTAAATGTGTTGTTCATTTTGATGCACGTCGCTTATATTTAATTTTTTTTTGGCACGTTAGCACGTTACCGCTCGGGCCTTCAGTGCGGTGTCTCGATGTTACTGGGGCAATCGCAAGCCCCGAGCACAGCCATCCGTTTGGCTGTTTTAGCCTGTTGTTAACCACCCGCTTACTGGGCTGTCAGTGGTATGGTGGGAAGCAACCGGGAATCGAATCCGGGTCTCCCCGCACGCGAAGCGGGGGCTCTACCACAGCTATTGCCGCCCATCACGCGGCTTATATTGCGATTTTAAAATATATGCATAGGTAAAAGAAAAGTGTATTTTCAGGTCTAGCCGAGCTTCGTTAAGAATACGAGTTGATTCGGTCGTTATCGCTCGTCCAATTTTACCGTCGCTATGTATGCGTTGGTAGCTGAATTGAAAGGCAAGGATGCAATAAAACATAGCGATTACCGTGATCAACGATTCAAAGTGGTTGCTTTTTTCTTTGATTCCTCTGCACCTTTGGCTCAATTCAAATAAAGCAAAACGCATCCTAACTTTATTTTCTAAGTGCTCAACAGCGCAAAATGAACGCTAGTGCAGCGCAACCTATCATCTCTATGACATGACGTGTTTTCCCCTCCCCTCTGTCCTCTTTTTATGTGTGACGGGTTTAAAATGCTCGAATGAAAACATCTAACGGGATGTAATGCGTTTGCATTTCGCTGATTGGATTCGAAATGCGATACATTATCGTTGAATTCGGCTTGTCCGGTTCGTCGCAGAAGAATGCAAAACAAAACACTGAAAGAAATGCGCCTTTCATACAATAGTATTGTACAAGGTCATCCCATAAGAGTTCGAGAAACTGAGTAATGCTTCATAATCACAGCATGATTATCAGCATTATTCATGCAAGGTAAGCTGAGATCCATCGGCGCTAAATTGTGTTAGATTCTATAGTTGATGCTGAAGAATGTTGAGATTTAATGGCAAACAGGTATCGTCTTAAAGAGTTTGCTGTTAATACTGAGATACGGCTGAGCCATCCAACTGCGATCAGCGAGTACCGTTCCGGTGGTAATTCGCTTGAACTTTGCACTTTTCTTTCACAGAAATTGATGTCGCCATGCGATGTCGTTGTGGCATATATTGATCATTACTTCGGATGGCCAAGTTCTGCCAGTCTGATCCGTCTACGACATGATGATGGCGTTGTAACTGTTATTCACTTTCAACAGCCCACGTTGCAGTTAAGGTCTTCCTGTGATGTCTGCTGATGAAGAGCAAAGCTGACCATCTTAATGTTCTTCTTGGCTTTGTTCTGCTTCATGCGGCATGTGACTGCTCCAGTCGCAAAGGTTGCAGCTGAACGACGTACCTTCATTGGTGTTGAGAAAGGTCGGTCATGCCAGATACTGCTTTCGCCTATTCTGGTTAATTCTGCTGCATTATGCGATGGTCGAGCTGATTGGCATGTTCTTGATAGCCTCGTCTTACGGCTGATTCTTCGAGTTTCTGAAGTGGCGGATGTCGTTCTTAAGACGTTCGTTAATGGCTATGATCTATTATATGGCCCGGGGAGAGTTTCGTTGAGAAATGTGTCTGGCGCTAGAGTTGTTCATCTCGATAGCCAACAACTTACCGCAAAGCACAGAGTTCCCGTCTGCGACTTCTTTGGGCTATAATATCTTTGGAGTCACTTCCTGTCTCCATCTTTCTACGTTTTACTCTTTTTTTTGTCTCCGACTTTTAAGCGCTCAGTTCACGGGAAGAAATGGAGAATTTTACAGCTTGCTCCAATCCGTCCTCGAACTCGTTTGTTCGTATAGCGGCTTCGGAGACCCCGCTCTCGGAATTTTGCTGTTTAGCTTTCTTTGTCCCAGAATTTTTTCACTCATGTCATCACTGTCACGAATTGCTCAGCCGATGTGTCCCTCTATGTCGTTGCCGTGAAACCGCAGTACTTCGTCTTTTCTTGAAGTTGCTGTGACCCTTCGAATACAAACCGTCTGGACTGCTGCCAGCTTGTGTAGAAGTCGCATAGGGACATCACGATATTCTTGGCATCTTTATGACGTTCTTGGAGCGCAGGTGAAATGTCGTCGTATATGACCGAATTGTCATCGAGTTTGCGTGGAATGATGGGGACTTCCAGAAAACTTAAAGTTGCTGCGCTCTGACATGACAGGATATACGCCTCCTTCATCTCAGTTTCTATAGTGTTGTTCGTTGTGAAGCGAAATTGAGGGGTGTTTGGGATATGACGACCGTCACTGCTGCTTTGGAGTGAACGACACTAGCGCAGAATAGGCAAGAAGGATTTGCTTTTCTCCGACCAGTTGGCGAATTGCTGCAGCTAATGAGGAGTTCCACCATCGGTTCCACAGACGAGATGTTAAAAGGGCAATGGCACCGAACGTTGGGAATGCTGATGCTCGGAATACTGACGGTACAAAGGCGATCCTTTGAGTTCGAGATTGATCACAGGAGACATCGAATCGAGCCGATCCGTCTACTCGCAAAAAGGCCGCAAGATGAAACATGGAAACAGTTGTGTATTATCTCGAGTAGTATTACATAGAACGGAACGTAGGTATTGGAATATTTTATTAATTGCAATGAATTACGAAAATCACATGGAATTAGCATATTGATACGCCATATGATGTTTCATGGCGGCAGTCTTGATAGAACAAGTGAGGTGAAGTGGGAAAACTAAAGGAACATTTTTGGGTATTTTTGATCGTTTTTCTCTGCAAAGTTTATGAAGTGTTTAACATTACGAATTCGTTTGTATGAATATTTTACTGTTTTAAACATTTCATGCACTTAGGGATCATCTCGTGAACAGACTCAACTTCTTTCAACGTCTACAACGCTCTACGTGGGGAATCTTTCCTATTACACCACCGAAGAACAGGTATTGTTTTCTTTTTTCTTTTTTGAATGGAGATTGTTAAGTGGAAGAAATGCGGCGTTTGGTTAATGCCACTTAGTCCCAGTCAGTGAAGGTCACACTGACCGCAGTTGTATATGATTCTAGGTTGCAAATACGCTTAAATTTGACTTCGATTTTCTTCTGAAATGGAGAGCAGTGGATTGTTGCAAAAATATGTCAGAAGTCGCCATCGCAAAGTATTAGTACAAACTGTTGCCTTCATATCAACTTGCTCATATTACTGGGCATATGGCAACATGCACTGCATTTTTATTCCGTCTTGAACTGCCTTTCTGAATAGTAATAAAGATGAGAACTGGATTGATCCTTATGCAAATCTGTTCATTTAAGGTATACGAGTTGTTCAGTCGTGCGGGTAGAATTCGCCGTATTATAATGGGTATTGATCGATTCAAGAAGACACCATGTGGATTTTGTTTTGTCGAGTTGGCGTTTTTCTTTTCGACGCTTTTCTGAATTTTTAATTTCTTTAGGGCCGACTGACTTGTTCATTGTTGTGGTTTTTCATTCATATGAAGATTCATGCAATGCCACTGCCATCATCTGTCGAAAACGGCGCAAGGGGAGAGGGTGTAGGATTAAAATTATTTGCGTGGTTGCATTGAACGTCCTGTGGCGAACGTCCAACTTTTTCAGAGAATTGTTTTCAAGTCGTTCTTGGAAGTATTTTTATTTATGTGATGCTATGACCAAATGTCCTATGACGTCGTTCTATATGCAATAGCTAAGTTTTTCTCTGGTTATATGTTATATACGAACGAGAAAATGGTGTGTTGTAAGTGCTGACGAAAGCTGAGTTCTACATATATGATCAAAAGCTTCTAGACTGGAATGGAGAGAGAGAGAGGGAAGTGTGCAACTACCTCCATGGTTTTCCGATAACAGTTAAATCAGTTGGCTAACATTTAAAGGCGCTTAAAGAATCCGAAGTGGCTGCGCGTACACACGCCCTTCCCATCTCCCCCTCTCCCTCGGTCCTTTCTTCCCTTCCTTTGGTAACCACTTATGCTGACTAAGGTGTTACAGTAATTGCGTGGTTTGCAATCATGTGCCAGTGAACCATATTGAAGGTATTACTACCGAGAGGATGCAGAAGATGCAATGCGTTGCATAAATGCAACACGACTCGATGATCGCATCATTCGTACTGATTGGGATACTGGTTTCGTTGAAGGACGCCAGTATGGACGTGGTAAACACGGTGGACAGGTATTTGCGCTAATCCACTTTTATTTATTTAATTTAATTCATGCTGTAATGACCTGTGTTCTGTCATGTAGGTTTTACCCACCCTTCGTTTCGCAATGCCTAATGTCACTTATCCATAGTTATTATCTATAGTTAAACTAAAGGTAATTTCTTTGGCCGTAACGTTTCTTCATAGGTGCCTGGTATTGTAGAGATTTGGTCTTTTAGGTGTCGAATAAAGGCCGAATAATTTGAACGCAGACATTGAGCAAACGGATTGTTTTCATTGCAGAGCACATTATGGAGAAGCAAGGAATGTAGCAATAGTATCCTATAATGGAAATGACCCAAGACGGGCTAAGGTAGTCATAGAATGGATGAAAAAACTGCCCAGGAAATTTCCTTTCATTTTGAAAATCTGAGAATAATGTGGCATGCCATAGCCATCGTCTTAAGTTTTTTTTTCTGGGGGGAGGGCTAGGGTCCGGGGTTACTCAGTGAGTTGTTTTTTGCCGGAATTCCGCAGAAAGAGTCTCCGCGAATATTATTACGAAATCGAGCACAGTATCACAGGGAAATTCACGAATCCCTTCATTTTTCTTAGAAAAGTGGTTGGAAGTCACAAATAGTAGGCATTCGCATCACAGCAGCTTATTTGTTCATTCATTTCTACAATTTTTTTCATTTTCAGTTTTCGGCGGCTGTGATTATAATCTCTATTTCATTTTGTACCCTAGCCATCGATAAGACAGCCGGAGTACAAATGCAATAGAGACTGTAATTACTATTGCAAAAAACTGGAAACGAAAATTCACAAATAGCATGCACTGGCTACGTTTTGCTTCGCTGACCGTGATGGTATCCTATAGAATTGGAATTTCCGCCTTCAAACGAAGATCGACTGATCGGTGTGACTTTTCGCCTTCTGAGTGGTTCTGTTGATGAGAGGTGTTTTTTCATGTGATTTTTTTTTTTGCAGGTGCGTGATGAATATAGGAAGGACTATGATCCTGGCAGAGGTGGTTGGGGCAAAATGTTCCCATCTAAAGGTAATTTCTTCTTGTCAAAAAAAGATTGTTCGTTTTTTGAACTAGTCACTCCTAAGCAGTTCGTAGAAATTATTTCGTCGAAACACAAATGTACGCACTTTGGATATACGTCTGGTTAGGTTGGAAGTACCAGGCGTCCGGTTTTGCGTTCCATTCATCCACGATTTTTTTGCAACGCATTGTTTGGTTTTTGTTTCAGATAATATTTTAGAGCAGGCATATGCAATTCTGAATGAATTTTTGAACACAAAAGACGGTTTTATTTGTTAAAGTATCATATAAAAATGCTGAAAAGTGTCCATACTCGTATTGCTTTATGTTTATGTGTGTCTCTTTAATAGAGTGTTCTTATCGAAATAGATGAGTGCATAATTTATACGTGATTATACGTAATGCACGATTTAAAATAAAAGCGGTTCAGTTTAGTAATATATAAGTATGCACCCAATCACAATACTATGTGTGCGTTTCACTATTTGCTTTCATATCTGTTAGACTGAGGGCGACACTGACGATTCGGTTGTTTGGAATGGTTGTGGACACGTTACGCCGTTCATTGGCTATTTGTTGGTGATGTGATCGATCGGTGCTATGTTCATCTTTGGTTGTATAAAATGTTTATTGATAAAAAAATTCATCGTTGAATTCCTCATTGACGAATTTATTGATGGAGCTGCTTGATCCGAAACGGTTTTTGTTATTGTTCAGTTGATTCTTTTCACTGACGATTTGTTTGTTGTTGTTCGGTCCCTAAATGCGGGAGTCAGTATTTCAAGTAAAATATATGTTTATTAACCTCATTTTCGCAGTAGCAGGAAGGGATGCGATATAAGAGCACCAGAATAACAGTTTATGTCAAAAGTGAGCCTGAAGTATCTAGTTGAATTTTTTGGTTTGTTTAAACCTCATTAATACTTTCTGGTTTGAATTTAGCTTTACCAGCAAACGGGTTGTGCTGCAGCCATGTATATAAAAGAATATGAGTGCTGCATTCATCAATCATCGCTGTAACCTGGGATACAGCTGTGGGAAATCAAGTGGGAATACAGTGGCGAATTTTGTTTGAGATTATTCATTGTGCTGTGTCTGTTTGTTTTTTTTTTGCCCTATTATGCTACTATCTCTACTTCCGCCATTTGTAAAATACTTCGATAATGGCGACGCGAATGTTCTCTCTCCACTTCGCGGCTTGGCAATGTTGAGATTCTCCTATTTCGAAATACTTGTTTCATGTTGTTTCATTGGCAGCAGATATAGCCATCCATTCAGGAACGGGTTTAGGTGACACTGAGGGTGGTGAAGAGGTGGTAGAGGTTGTTCGGTTTATATGACGTGGAAAGGGAGGAGAAATTTAAGGAAAAGAAAACAGAAATAGGAATGGATTTGAAAGTGTATTCGCAGCTTTTACATTGCTACATCTCATAAATGGTGGCATTGACTTCTATGGGAAAATCAAGAATTATCTTCTATTGGCGGTGACGTATTATTAAAATTGCTAACAGTGATAAATAGTCATATCAGAGTTTTTATTTTCTTTTCAAAATACCTAAGCATCTCCAATTTTCAGATGAAAGGATTTCGCAAAACTTTTTTTTTTAGACTGTGACGGTTTTGTGTGCTTCGTTGGTGGTTGTTATTGGTGAATAAAGTTGGAACGTTATGAGCTGATGTGTGGTGCACGAACGAATGAATGAGCTTGAAGCTGAGTGTAAGAGCTGATTATGATGCTTAGATGATAATTATAAAAACTTCTAATTGTTTGCATGAGTGGTTCACCGATTGGAACTGCGGAATAGAGAGGTGGACACGCGCACGCATATATACAAACTGGTGGGACAAACACAGCACATGAAAGGGAACTTTTATATGAAAGTTTGCACGATGGATCAACCAAATATAGCTTTCGTGTTTGACAATTTCAGTGCACTATTAGGTTCTTATGATCAAATAGCGTTACATGTATCGAGGATAGCCTGTAAACGAATGAACGTTTCGATTGAGAACGATCAAAGCGGCTCCCTATATTATCGACAAAATGCGTTAGAGTGTCTATTCCAATGCATGAACGCAGTGTGCTGCCAATGCGCTTTGCTCATCCAGTTGATTGTGATGGTTCATTACGATTGCAGGCTGATTGGCCTTTTGGGAAAGCAATACGAAACGCTTCGCATTACCATCTGTGACTGTGGTGTATTCTATATATTTCTGTTCTAAGAGGTTTGCCGCTCTTTCATAATTAGGGTCGTTTCTGTCGTTTCTGCATGCGTTAATGTCCTTTTCAGTTTTCGTTAATCACTGTGATGAAAAGATGCCAGTTTTGAGTAAGCTTTCGCAGAATACCTCATACCTTCCAATTCTTTTTTTCAAATTGTTTTTTTTTTAATTTCTAACATGCTATGCTTATTACGTATTATATTTGTGCGTATCTGTTTCCGTTCACCAACCAGTTCGCTTCCACTCTTTCTCACCTCAGAAATATATGTTGTTTGGTATGGAGCTTCCATGCTCACCGTTTTCAGCTGTCCAGCATCTACCTTCTTTCCTAAAATGTCAGTGTTCTTTTCTGAATTTTTAATAGGTGGACGCGACAGAGGAGTTAGAATGAGACCGAACGTTTCGTTCAAAGCATTCCATAACTTGAAAATGGCTTCAGAGTGGGCTTAGTTCAGAAATTATGTACAGATGAACCCATATTGAGGGTACGCTCGAAACTTTATGAAAATAACCTAACAATTTACTATCGTTTGAGTGAGAATGTCCATGAGGTTGTCGTAGACTCGAGTAGTTTTCTTTCTTCTGTCGGTTACTTTTACCTCTTCAAAGTAACGGAAATGGGTCTCTTACTTATAGTTGGTCTCTTACTCTTACCTTCTATCCATTCCGTTTTCGACATCTCTTATTCTCGTAGACGGAACCTAGTTGCGGCATATATACGTAGAAAATCGAATGATGACAGAGTGACTGGTTGTCGGTTGAGGGCAAAATAAAAACCGGTGCGATGAACATGATTCAGTTTTTTTGCGAATTGTGGAGTGCATGGCTGTGTGTCAACACCTGTGCGCTTTACAGATTCACCATCATGACGTGCGTTTAGTGTGGTGCACTGTGTTCGGATTGTCAACGAATCGTAATTGTTATTTGCATTTTCTCTTTTCGCATCATTCATTATCAATCCCACTCACATTTTAATCCATTCTTTCTTTTCTAAATGTTTCACATATTTGCAACATCGAGTAACATGGTGTTTCACTAATGCAACGAATTATGCCAAGAAAATAATATTCACACAATTGTTTGCCTCATATAGGATATACACTTTTTGAATATCATTAAACACTGGATGAACAATAACACAGCAAAATCCTTTTCGTCCTAGCCGCCTTCGTAGAGAACTAATGAAGAAGTCGATCAGGGGAACAACTAATGTGATTTACGCGTTTGCATTAACCAATATCGAAAAGTCAGTAGCAAAAAATAAACAACTATAGAAACAACACTAAATGTACGCCATTTTCCAGTCTTCTGAATCCGCAAAATAGGTTCAAACAAATAGTTCTCTCTTCTAAGGATCGTTAGAAATCTCATTCCAGAAATGTTTTGTACCAAGCTTTAGGCACGCTTTGGCAAAATCGTAATGGGGCGATATCGTGTCTGCTTGTTTTTTTTCGTATTTGTCTGTGTGTGTTTGCTCGTTTGTTTGAGTTTGTGTTTATGTTTTTATGTCTTTATGTTCAGTAGATTTTTAATCGGGAACCACTGAAGCTATGAGTCATGAAGTCTAACAGTATGATCCACATCCTAGGATCACTCTTCATCCTCAGTTGCAAGCTAGTTCATCGATCTCGAACCCGCTATATCCCTTCAAAAAGGTTGAAAAGTTTCCATGCGTTTTGTGATCGGTTTGGCTATATGTTCCGCGCGTCTAATGTATAAACACGAATCTTTATTGGAAGGCTTATGCCTATTGTCATGGTTTCATTGTTTCTAAGTAGTGTATAAAATCGGCACTTTTATAGGTTAATCATTGAAGCTCATATCATGCCAATATCCTGACGTGCATTTCCACTCGTTTGCTTTCATTTTAAAATATTCGTTACTGCTGACCTTAATTCTAATTTTCGATGCTTCAAATTTGTTCAGTTAAGTTTCGATCCTTTTCAAGAGCTCAAACCATTGACCAAATAAACTCTTAACCAAACACTATGTTATTTTTTGCAGACCAAATAACGTGTTTTGCAATACCGACAAATTAGCAGTTACTGATGGGCTTCCGTCCCTGTGATCAGCGTACTTTGAAGAGTTATGCCAAGCCGATTATTTCCTGCCGGTTTTTTAAAACTAGCAATTACTATTTTTGTAGTAGTAATACACATAGTAATATGCCTTTTGTTTTCTCTTTCGAGTAAAAAAAAACTCGGTAGGCGGTCATGCAGTAATGGCTGATTCCTTAAAAGTGAGAGTTTTCCACAAAGCGTTCTTACTTAAACGTTCAATTAAAGAAACAGAGATGTTCATTGTATTGCTTTGGTTGATAGCCGACGGAGTACAGAGTAGTAGAGCAGCACTCTTGGATTTGAGGGGCATTTTTCGATGGAAACGTCTTATTGTTTAGTTGTTCTGTACGGTACCCAACATAGTTGAGACCACTCTCATTCAGAACCCTCAAAGCCAACGAATTCCTATAATCAAAACCAGCTTGCCCATACCCAGTGTTAGTTGGTTGTATTGTATTTAGCATTGACTTGTACAACGAGTAGTATATGAAATGAATGGTCTCCGTATGCGAACAATTGCGCCAATCAAAATGCGATTTATCGCCAATTCCATACCGGCATAGCAATCAACTGCTGTTTCACCGTCGTAGTTTTTGAAAAGATTCTACGGTAGAGAAAGCTCGTTTGTATTGAGTGTTTTCGTCATATCAAATTAACACTGCTAGTCTTTGCCGTTGATTATTCCACCCGAGAATCGCTACTGACAGTTCAGCTTATAATTTATTCTGAAATTTCAATTTCCTAAGGTTGAAACCTTTTTAATTAAAGCTGACACTTTTTCAGCTGTCTTTTCTAAAAAATAAAGTTTCACATGTTCTCTGCAAATAACAAACATATTTTGCGCTTAATGAATTTGATATGGAACCAAACTTTCAGAATTCGAATGCGTGAGGAAAGATTTTTTTTAAATGAGTTTCTAGGGACTTTCAGAGTATTGCTCTTTGCTGCTTGGGCTGTATTTATTAGACGAATTTTTAGTAACATATATAACAATAGATAGCCTAACCTCGATTTAAAAAAATCAACCACCGCGAAAGGCCCTCTTTCCATCTTGGTATTTCCTTAAAGGCCGTTCTCCCAACTAGAGCCCCTGTTCCTTGCAGTTGTTTTCACACTGCAGCAGAGATATACGAACATCGGAACCGGCACTTAAGTTTACTTATATATGGTAATTTGCACTGACATAATTATGCTTAAATACGATATTCGCCCAAACACAAATACAGCTCTATAAATTCACAGATGCATTGCATCAGGAAGGGATGTTAAAGGTAGACCGCTGTGGATAAGGAATTCCCCATATGCGCACTTAGCTATCAGGCAGCGAAAGACGCAGTTGCAGGACAAGTCCATGAATCTTTCTTGTACTCATGCATGTGTGGTACTTCTTACGCACCCCGATCTAGTTTCTTTATCCCATCTCGATGCAATGCGTCTGTGAATTTAAATGTAAGATTCCATTTGCTATTTTGATGAGTGTTGCTATAAAGAAAAGTTAAGTGAAGCTTGCACGGCGTTTTGTCTGTGCACGGTTGACATATTGCCTTCTGCTCGAATGCCGAATAAACGGAACTTCGCGTGGGAGATAGCTTGCGTTTTTACGAGCGACATTTGGCACTGAGCAAGTTCAGGTGTCATTTTGTTGCACATTGAAACGTCTGTTGCAGGCTGCAAGCCAGATGTGCGTTCTTTTCACATGAACATTTCTCAAGCTTATCGATGTCACAATTCTTCAAATGTTCTCCTCGCAAAGTTATTTCTTTCGAGAGTTAAGGGAATAATTAATTGATTCTTCTTCCCTATTCCTTTCGCTTCTTTTTCATATACGTGCATCCATTAAAAAATCGAACAAATTGCACTATAGGGCCTGCTGCAATACGGCGTTGTTTTGCTGAAGACGGCCTCAATACACAGTTGAGATATTTTGTTGATCGTTGGTCCTGAAAACGTTTTAATGCGTATTGTTGAGAGTAAGCCAAAACGTTGACCAAAAAAAACGACCATTCATCCACTTCTGTTTCCGCGCCGATGTCTTATATAGTATAACAGAGGAGAATGCTTTACCGTCTACAGCAAAAGTGTGTGTCTCACGGATATACTATTGAAATTTATTATATCCTGTGTTTGTACATCTCATTACTCTCGGCTCATCTTACACTTTGTTTTTTTTACGTCTTGTTTTTCGTTGGTTTTTCACTTCATGCAAATTGACGCTTTCCAGGATTTTAGATGACATTCTTAAAGAATAAGTGGGCTAAAGCTGTTGCATGGGTTAATGCCACGAATGTTTTCCATTGCCATGTTCAGAAGCATAATTTTGAAGTTAACTCGATCTTTGAAGTACAGTATGCTGTTTTAAGACACCGTGATGCCAAGTGGGATGAGGCAATACTCTTGCTTCTATTTACCTGTACTTGATGTAGTCAAATAGAAGGAAGAGTACTGCCTGTTCATCTAAACAAATCATGACTCACGGATCTAGGCATTATTCGAACAGCATTAAATTCATGTGCTCAAATAATACTTTCCACTAAATTAATCTTTCTGCGTCGTACTCAGGTGTTATTTTTTTTTTAAATTCCTATAATCGCACTTGGTATATATGATGTTCAAAAATTTCCAAAAATTATGCAATATATTCTAGGTTTTTTATAACGCATAGAAATCGTATTTTCTTCACGTCTCCATCTTAAAAACAGTTCTTTACATATTATACAAGAAATGGCATATGGTAATTATGAATTATGAAATGAAAAATTTGGAATATGGAATATGAATACTTGAAATATGAAAAATGAATAAGAATCTCTCGTTCCATTATGAATTACATTTATGTAAAAACCCGACCAGCAGTATACACTGAACGTATTCTTTTGCATTCTTTATTTGCGCTAGACAACTTCCGAAGTGATTTTTTAACGGCTTTTGTTTTAAATGTCGTAAAGTTCTTTGTTCGTATATCTTCATTGTTGATGCACTTTTGACGATAAAATTATCGCTGTGTATTGTGTTTAGTGGTTCCTATCACGAAAACAATTTTTTGATACAACGATCATTTTAAAAGGTAAAAGTCAAATTTCATTGCAAAAGATATCACTCAAAAAGTTGTCATAAAAAAAGTGATCATTAAAAGAAAAAAATTGCGCTTGAATTAGCAGCGCATGGGCCCAATTAATCACAAACAATTTTTTTGTTTTGCTTACTTGTTTCAAATTGATTACAGTATATTAATCGAAAATTACAGTATAATTACAGTATAATTGATTACAGTATATTAACCAGTATCTTAATCGAAAATAGTAATTGTTTATAGAATGAAGGAGTCGATTCGTAAAAAGAGTAATTTTGCCCAAAATTTTTGCTGAAATTTGTATGAAACGTAGGAGTAGTGAATTCTAAAAGTAATATATATGTTCCTTAGTTTTGGCTTTAATCGATGAGTGAGTGGAATGTCGTTTAATTCTTATAAAATATATGAGCGTATCGCTACGATTCAATTGTCGGATAAGGGTTGACGCATTGTTCACTTCACATAAGTGATTTGAATTGTATCCGTCGACATCAAAGCGATCACTTCACCGTCACATTTGCATCCATCTTTGAATACAAGTGTGCATTCGAATACGTTTGTATATTCAATGAGGAATAAAATTAGATGAGTGTGGTTTAGGTAAAGAAGACTTGATTGTATGGTATGGTATATTTGCACAGTCAATTGTGACCACTATTTAGTATGCATATTTACACACCTGATTTAATGCATACGCTCTTTCGCTAACATAAACCCCCTTCATACAGGTGAATACGGTGAGCAATATTAGCGCTAATGATTGCATACGACTATTAAGCTTTGTACGCTTTGTGTCAACAATACAAATTTTGAATGATCGGCTAATATAAATAGACATTATTCGTTCTATTCGTAAACAAGTTTTGCGCTCTATATTCGTAATAGAGACATGCTAATTCTCTGCGTAATTACGTTATCTAATGCAAAAAAAATTATTTGCAACATTTGTTAGCTTATAGCTATTTCAGCTAATCAGTTGAAATAGCTATAAGCTTTGCAGCTTATGATTGGTTGTTTTTATAGAGCCTTCATTTAGAACTTTAAAGGGAATATGAAAGCTCATAGAATATAATGATGTAAAGCAAACAACATGTCATTGTGATACATACCATCCGAGGAGATTTATTCGACATGGCGATGGCGTTTATTTTACGTCTTTTTATAAACTATTCCATTGATCACTTCAAAATAATCTGGTAGTTCTACTCATCGGTTCCTCTCGGTTTCGAACCCCTGCCCCCCCTCTCTCCTCACTCACGATTACACAGACCAAGATTATACAAAACAGATGGCGTCCCATTAAGCAGTAATGAGTATCATATAGATGTGTAAGGTCAGTTAAGTTTACGACATTGTCCAGATAAAAATAGGTATCCTTCAAGTTTTAAAAGCCTTTTAACTCATTTCCGCTCATGATATTCTCTATGCAACAACAACCATTTTGCTTTTGAATTTGTACTGCGAGGGAGAAGTATAAATTCACAAGAAAAATGGGAAATTTGCTAGCTGCAAAATGATGTTTTGATTTATAGATGGATTTATGTTTATATTAGGATTATGCTCGCTGAAAGGCGCCTAGACCCATATTAACATTGGTATTGTTTGTTCAAGGTCATCGTCGTTTGAAAGATGCCGCTGGACTGCAGCCGAACGATTATCTGTAGAGATGATTAGTTTCGTATGAAATGAATAACTATACAACTGCATATGGACACTATTTTTGTATATGTCACAATAAGAGAGGATAAGAACGAATATGAGATTGGTTACAACCAAAGCGAAATGTCACAAGTGAGGGGGTATGTCGAGAGCCGTCTTCATGCTAGCATGTCGAACCATTAAAAGTACGCTATCACATGTCTAGTGGTTTATCAAAGTCGCCCAATGAAGGCGAACATTATTTTAGCCAAAGCATAGCGAAAGAGTGAAAGAAAGACAGCGAAAATAATTGGATATATTTGACTCGGCAACTTTTAACTGCAAGGATTTACAAATTGGCTCAACAATCTGAAGCAGAGCATTTGTTTTGAATGAATCTAACATCTATTATTCACTGTTCTTGCTTCAAAAGTTGCACGATTTTTCTTTTTTCAAATCTAATTTCAGTTGAAATTCTATCTCATTTATCATCTGGGGAAATAGTAAGAATTTTGATACAGACTACGTTCGGATTATCTTCTCCTCAATTCTAGAAAGTTTTTATGAGTTTGCCGGTCACTACTTTTGCATCTTGAACGAAATCTTTCCGTTTATATTGGCATTGTTTCTTCGAAATGCCTTAAAATTTCCGTTAGTTCCTTATGCTTCTTCTAACAAATATACTTAAAATTAAACATCCCCTATTCACATGCTTTCTTCATTCAGATGATCGGAACCGATTTTGCTCAACGATAGTAGCTAATCATAGCTCTTTATCGAAATATCGTGGTTTCACTAGATGTCAGTCTCCAAAACTTGTTCTTCTGCGTACTACTTTCTCGCCTACCATCGGCAACATTTTCAGAATGCTCATCCGGCTAGGCGAACTTAACAATGCTTGAGGATATCTGTCATTTATGAAAGTTATAAGATATAGTATGCGATTGCTTCAACGATTAAATTGTAATCGAGTTAGAAATTGGAGAAAAGAATGGCAACAAACGCAGACTGTACATTGATCCACTTGTAACGCTGTCAATAACAATTACCATAGAGAAACTCTCATAGAAATTTCATAGAAATTTCATATGTTTCTCATAATTTCATAATTTATAGTTCCATAATAGTAATTCACAATTTCGTAATTATATTTCATAATTTCATAGAAAAGTTCACCGATATACATTGCAGCGAATGTTGGACGCACAATATAAACTATATTTAAAAAATCATTTACGAGTTCTACTGTTTTAGCTCTTTCATCTCATTATTAATTGCATTGAATCTACTTCACGTTATCGAATCGAATCAATTTGATTTGAAGAAAAAGACCGATCGCTTTTAAAGCAATGTATGTTTCCTCTCCGCAAGCAATAATATACGACGATTCGTCTCAACGGTTCCATCAGCGAGCACAGTAACGTGCTCGACGAGAATTTCTTTTCACACAAATTTCTTATGTGAAAAAAAAAACTGAAAAGAACGAAAGTGAAAAAAAGATCTTAAGAGTATTTTATTGACGAATAAAACGAAGGACTCAAAAATGAATGAAAATGTTTTTGTGATACAAAAGTTTCTAAAAGAAGAGAGTAATGATTCATCAGTAGCATACATACAACAGGAAGCAACCTTGCTCACTTTTGCGCTTTCAATAAATAATATTCTAAGCTGCTTTATATTCACCATCATGAATTGTCGATGCTAGAAGCATGGGGTTTCAAATTCCTATTACTTTACTCGTATATTTTTTTAGCTATTCTGTTTATCGGCTAAGCGTATTTGGTAGAACTTAATCAAAAGAATTTTTTTGATCGAAACTAATGATCTTGAAATTAACATTACGAGAATTCCACTGATTTAAGTATTTAAGTTATTTGATACTCGTCAATCTCTATACGAATCGAAGTAAGTTATAGAGTGAAAAAAAGTTTTGATTTTTGTTTGCGATCAGTTCAAAGTGATAAAGAGATAGATAGGGAAACTTTTCGCTCAATCACTTAACGATATCACAGTGATAAAGTGAAATGTGACATTTGAACCCGAAAATTTTACGTGCAATTTTGAATTCAAGTTAATCGATCATAAAGCATTCTTTATTGAATAGTTCATTTTCTGCCCCCATCGCATTCGTTTTTTTTTGTGCTTAGGAACTCCAAAATTTAGAAAAAAAACACTGCTTTACATTGCGAGTGCTGATAAATGAGGCCAAAAAATGAATGAAAAACAGTGGAGACGACGTATTGCAAAGTGCTACGAAACTTTAAAGTAGCATCACGTCGTCTTTTTTTTTTTTCAAAGAATGCTGGCATAAGTACGAGGAGTTTTCTGTTCACCAAGCAACTTCTATAACTCTCAAATATATTATCAAGCATTTACAGTTGCATTATCCACTATACCGCACTCGTCGTAATTGATTTTCCATGGGAGCCTTATCAGCTCAGTGATAATATGATCTCGTTGTGATAACGGTGTAATACTCTGAAATCGTTAATATTGTTAATAATTATTAAGCGCTAGGAAATGGCACGATTGGTTTGGAATTAAGCCTATGATTTTAAAAGAAGTCAAAAATTAAAGGATTACCGTCATCTTGTCTAACATCGAATAAGTTATAATTGAGTGATAAAAGCTTGCTGTTATCAAATCGAATGCCCATTTTGTTAATGTATTGAGCGTAGGATCACCACGGTTACAGTCTGATCATGTGTGGAGTTTTTATCTCATAATATGCCAATATTTCCGAGCATTACTTTTTGAACATTAAAGAGATCGAAATAGTCTCAATTCGATATGCAGGGATCAGTAACTGGAGGCGAATTTCCTCTTGGCTAAACGCGATGATCACATACCCGATGTGGGCAGCTGTTGGCATAGTGATCTAGCGTTAGGTCTTAGCGTGCACTTCTTTAGCTCGAGATAAAGGGTATTGAGTAGCAGCAGCTGTGATGTTAGGGTTGTGCTCACTTTTGTTTTGTATATCTTCCGTTTCTACACCTTCGTTAAGACAGCGATCGCGCTTTGTGTTCTTTTCATTCATTGCATCTCCTTTTCGCCTACTTTTCTTTTGTGATTTCACGGCTCGACAAAGACTCAATGGTCGATTTTTGGCGTTTTTATGCGAATTCAGCGCATTTTTATGCGCATTATGTTTGATTTTTAAAAATGCAATGCTATTTTTATATACCCTAACAGGAGAAAATTGCGTTGCTTGAAAAAAAAGTTATTCATACATAAATAGTAAATTAAAATTTTGCCTGATAATAATTTCGGTTGATCTTTACAATTATGGTTTTAGAAACGATAATTTTTGTTTAATCTCCACCATATGGCACGATAGCATAGCCCATGAGGTTGAGTCGTTGATGGCATATCTTATTTGATTCGTTGCCTCTAGTACATATTCTTCTCGTGCGTTCTGTGCTTGTATACTTACATTCTGGGAACGCACTGCACAAACCATACTCAGTGATCACTAAATCGGTCGCTGGTAATGTATCCTTCAACCTTCGATCGCGGGGAGTTCTCAAGATTTACTTTTATTATTCGACAACCTTAAAAAATCAGGTTTCATTTATACGTCAAGATCTTACACGTTAAT
>JPKZ01022847.1:750423-760566 GCA_000803305.1 Toxocara canis
TAGTGTCAATCTTGATGGTTCGAAATGGAAGTAGGAAGCATAGGCAGTGCTCGCTTGTTTCATTAAGTGGAATTACAGCTTTTCGCTTCCCTCCGTAAAAGGTGTATTATTTTTAGACCACATCTCCACAATTTAACTTCGCCAGGATCCCAGCCAATAACTCTTACCTCACTTAAGATTTTGCAAAGAATTCATCCTTACCATTCCTCTTCTATTTTGGCTGTGTTAACAATGTTGGTTTCTTATCCGTAGTCATCTTAACCTAGACAGCGTGCATCCTTACTTGTGCTACCTGCGCACGCTTTCATATACACAAAATTGTGCTAGGTAGCAAATTTTCGCGTGCTAGTAGCGGATGGAACGAAAGACAAATCTAAGATTCCGTATTTTGCTGATCGTTAGCTGATTTATTGCATATGTTCGAGATAGGCGCTTTGTCAATTTCTATGGTCAAAATCGCTATGAATAAAGAATTATTTGCACAAATGAAAAAAAAAAAACAAAATAAAAAAGCCACCAAATTTCTTATCAAATGACAGCGTACCGACTTTGATCGATAATCAGTAAGCAGAACAAACTTCACTGGCCTATGGCAGGCATCAAAGGCAATCGTTTTCGTTCTTTTCATCTTGTTGTTGCAGTTGTTACACTTCAATCACATTAGCAAACAATATGCTAACGCTGAATTTGTTCTTTACATTTTTTTAAAAATTTGTTCCACTGTGATGTTCGTCGAAGTCCTCTTCCGCTATACAACTCTATGCTGCTATTGGTTTCTATATACATTTAAAAAGGTGAATTAAATGCTCTAAAATGGACAGATATTAGAAGATATTATTGAGTCTATTTCTAATTGTTTTCTATGTTATACGTATATTTTACTTGACATTGTTTTTTTGACAGTAATTGTTATGGTGACTGGAATATAAATTCAGTAGAGATTATAGAGGAGCCATTTTTAAGTGAGATAAGCGAACAAATCGTTTAAGTGAAAAAGCAACGGTCGAAATGACAAAAAAAAGCGAATAACAATCAATGGCACCCAAATCGACAATTCCCCGATTATGTTCCACGTAACGATGTTGACGCTATTTGGATGCGTTTTATGAAATTGTTTTGAATGAAATATTTGCAAAAAAGAAAAAAAGCTAATGTTTCCCTTTTTTGTTTTGCAAATTTTTCACTGATTTTATTTTTCGTTTTCAATTTTTATGCATTTTCAGCGCAGAAAATGCGCTTTCTAGACGTTCATTTCTATGTGCATGGATGTATGTATGTATGTATGTGTGTGTATGCGTGTGTGTGCGTGTGTGTGTACGTGTGTTTAGCTGTTTGTGGTATGTCCAGTAGACTCAATTGATCAACTAGAAAAGTTATCTTTGTTGAAACTTGACACAAATGTTTTCATCGCATTGCGACGATTTACAAAACGAATTACTGATAACAAATTGCAATGTAACTGATAAGTTTCTCGAGGAGTTATAGCGCGTTGAAATTAATTTGACCGGAATAGTGTCTCACAGCAATAATTACCCGTATATTCACTTTCTGGGATCAAATTTGAACTTATTTCATGCAGAACATTGCATAGTACAATGTATACTAATTATAGCTCAAAATGTGCATTTCCGGATGATAAATGGGGAATTTTGAGGGAAAGGACGTAAAAAGTTTCCCCCCGCGAATAGCGATGAACAGTGATAGAGGTTCTATTTCATCAACAGGTTGTCTATCATGCAACCACTATTTCATAATGTGCACCTATAACAGCTGTTTGACAGCGGCATTTTTTTATTTGATTTTCTGACATTTATTAGATTGTTTTAAAGAGAATTGCAAAATGCGCGCATTGTGCCGGCTCTTGGCACGCTTTTCAATTTTTTTTTGCATTTATAACAAGTGTAATCTCTCATAAAGAAACGTATCACTTTAAGAAGATGGTAGTTAACAAAAGGCTTTTAAGGTATTACCTTCTTGACGGTATCTAACACAGGTTACTGTCTTTGTCTCGGTTAAGTTAGCGTTAGATTCCATATTTATGGAGCAAATAAGTTGTCGAGTCATCAGCCGTACAGTACCAGGTGGAGAGACTGGAGTCGAGATAACGATATGATAGCGTAAAAAACATCGTTAAATTGTAAATGCGGAGTTAAGTATGGTAATATCGTTAAAAATAGGGGAATGCTTGCTTGGTAGCTGACTATAGTAGTACAGGTTTGATACTCGTCGGCAAATTGCAGTAAGTTGGAAGTAAAAAGAACTAGCATACCGTCAAGGTAAAACGATCGCATTGGCCAATCACAGTAAGTAAAATTGTTGGCATAAGGTAGTTATCGTTTGTACCCTGTGACAATGG
Source organism: Toxocara canis (assembly GCA_000803305.1). Classification (NCBI taxonomy): domain Eukaryota; kingdom Metazoa; phylum Nematoda; class Chromadorea; order Rhabditida; family Toxocaridae; genus Toxocara; species Toxocara canis. The sequence goes on from JPKZ01022847.1 coordinate 752,780, forward strand.
AGCATTGTATATTGCATGTGTAAGTTGACAAAACCGGTCGTAGAAGCGGTTGCAAGTTAGCGAGTTCTCTGAGTGTGTTGATGTATATGAATGTGTGCGAACTGTGTGTGTGTGTATGTGTATATGTATGTATGTCTGTCTGTTGGCTGCTAGGCGATTCCAGTTTGTGTGTCAGCAACAGGCCAAATTATCTGTTTTGGTTGGTGAAGCGATAGTGAGTTGTCGAGTTGTTCTCTTCTCGTATGGTTGACTGCTGACAATTTCACATCGCTCTCGTACCTCATTCTATTGCCTTGAATGATTTGTCATCGTATTGCTCATATGCCTGTCATCTAACTCTCATCTATCTTCAATGAACTGTATCATTGTTATAAAGTCCATTCCTCTTACAACTTTATTGTTTGAAAAAAAAAATTCACGGAAAATCTTTGAGCATTTTATGAAAGAAACGCCTAAATATAGCCTTCAAAAACATTTAGTCATAAGTGACGTTAGCATTTTGCATAACGATTCAATGAAGATAGAATGAACTGCAATATGTAACATTTCTTTATTTACTTACTATAATCCACCAAAGAGCATTATCATCTGCTTATGAACTGTGGATTTCTGAATAGGATTAACAATTAGCAAAGCAAATTGCAATGAAAAATGACTGTTCAGGTTATCAATAAATGTGATTTTGCCTAAATTCAAAATTCTCATACCCTTGTTTCTTCGCTTCTTTCGAACTTTTCAATCTTTCCCAAAACATCTTACATATAGCGAAACATATTCATGCAATATGCAATGTTCAGTCGAGTTTGCATGAGTTTGCACCAAAACATTGTACTTATCATTTTGAAAACTACGTTTATGTGAAGATGAAAATAAACGATCTGATGTAATGGACTGACGCGTTCATTTTTGAATATTACAGGTCGGTGTCCGCGATCAGTGCCTGAACGCACTACAGTTATTACACCTAGTCTCTAGAATATGCTGTGGACGATCTCTGTAGTGGCATGAATGGGGACGAGAGATGGGGGGAGGGGAGGGGGAGGGAATAGGAAGTGGGGAGATGCTTTTGCGTAACACCTCCATCAAGAGCGATGGGACGGTATTGCTTTTGAAGCTGCAGTTAACGTAAAGGTTGAAAGTGCCTTTGGTTGCTGATCTGACTAATACGTTTGCCCACCTATGAAAAAATCGATGATGTTTCGTTTTGCTTGAACGGCATCGAACTGTCATTTTTATGCGATTTTGTATTGCCGTGTGAGACATTATTTTTTCTGTCTCTTTGTCTGTGTATATCTCTCCGTTAGCATTTTTCGCAAAAGCAAATAGAAAACCCTACAGGCATGGAATTTGGTAAACATTATTTCTTTACTGATTGGGAATCTGATTGCTTAGTTTCAGCTCAATAAACCAATCAGTGGCTAACTTATTGTGGCAAGTTAAAAATTGACTTTTGTATCTAATGTCGTGTTAGATGTAGAGGGTCTATACCTCGAAATAAGTAACCTTAGAGTGCTGAAATACTCATTGTGTCCAGGTTACTTATTAGCTTTCTGATAGTAACCCTTACAAAGTGTTTGTTTATTACCAAATTGAACAATATTACTGCACTGCGCGTTGTGCAGTCCGACAATCCTACCAATCCCGTTAGCTTTCAAGGTTGCAGGAGTAATCTGTTAAATATTAATATTTCTTACCCTATGTTGCAAGACTCCGGATGCAAACTTTCACTTAGTATCTCTCATTAAATTCGTACCTTCTTGTGCAATAAGTTGCTTATTTGCTGACGGAGGACTGGTACATTGGAATTTTTTACTGCTCATACCAGGCGACATTTCGTAGGCATACCAGCTTATCCATGATGGGTTACGTTAAACTTTCTGTTTTAGGCATTGGACAATAATGCTGCAAGTGTGGCCACGTTTTTAATGTTAGATCAGTATTATATAGAACTTTTATTTCTTATTCGAAATGGCATCGTTTCATGCGAGTATCGCCCCTTCTATATTACCCCTTACTAACTAATTGCTCTCTTATGCTTTATATTATACCAACTCATAATCTAATAATATGAGAAGGGTGGTCTCTATTGCAAGTTTTAAAATCCCTACGCCAAGCCAAATCTCAGGCCACGCTTTTTCATATAATTTGCTGCGCTTAATCTCGCATTGCTTATGCGCCCCATGGCGAGTTTTAAACGCTGAATCTTGCATCGCGTCATTTAAAGTGCTAAAAACTCGGCTCTGTTTGTTAGCCAAAGCCTTGAAAGGAGTCGACGAGCGCAGATTCATGCTTACCACCTTTCAGCTTATCAACTGGCAAGTTACAAATCTTAATCTAGAGATGTAAAATTTCATAACTTTTATGTTTCACCTCTAAACAGCATTGCTCATGTAAGATTGCACGTTGATCACCTTACTAACTTATCAGTTAGTATGTTATAAACCTCAGCGCAGAGGTATTCTATGATCCATATTCTTTGACCACTACTTGGCATATGCAAATTCTTACTTACCACCTGATCATCTCGCTAGTTGATGAGTTGGGAACTTCAATCCGAAGATGCAAAACCTGGCAAATTTTAATTCATTATCGTATTTGTGGTGTTCCGATAATTATGCATTTTCCAAAAGCGCAAATCGAATAAGTTTCTCTAATGTGCTTCCTGAGTAGTTTAGAATGGCATTTTTTGGAACTTTAATAGAGGATATGGTTATGCTTTGAACGATTATCTAAAATTGGAAGTCTTTATGGAAATGGACGTGGTTATGTTCCCGGTCAATTTTGATTGAGCGAACGAATGTGCTGCTGTTAGATGGAGTAAAGTGCATCCGTTAAAGATCAATGCTAAACTAATATAAAAAAGCGTTTACTTTAAGTCAGTAACCTCCGAAGCGATTAACGAGTGGATATTTCCCCATTGGGTTTTTGATTCTCACTTCTGTGCAAGTTAGTTAATGGAAGCTGCTTCACCTGGCTTTGGAACTTCAGGTAAGCAGGGCTTGATTCACGGAAAATCTTTGAGCATTTTATGAAAGAAACGCCTAAATATAGCCTTCAAAAACATTTAGTCATAAGTGACGTTAGCATTTTGCATAACGATTCAATGAAGATAGAATGAACTGCAATATGTAACATTTCTTTATTTACTTACTATAATCCACCAAAGAGCATTATCATCTGCTTATGAACTGTGGATTTCTGAATAGGATTAACAATTAGCAAAGCAAATTGCAATGAAAAATGACTGTTCAGGTTATCAATAAATGTGATTTTGCCTAAATTCAAAATTCTCATACCCTTGTTTCTTCGCTTCTTTCGAACTTTTCAATCTTTCCCAAAACATCTTACATATAGCGAAACATATTCATGCAATATGCAATGTTCAGTCGAGTTTGCATGAGTTTGCACCAAAACATTGTACTTATCATTTTGAAAACTACGTTTATGTGAAGATGAAAATAAACGATCTGATGTAATGGACTGACGCGTTCATTTTTGAATATTACAGGTCGGTGTCCGCGATCAGTGCCTGAACGCACTACAGTTATTACACCTAGTCTCTAGAATATGCTGTGGACGATCTCTGTAGTGGCATGAATGGGGACGAGAGATGGGGGGAGGGGAGGGGGAGGGAATAGGAAGTGGGGAGATGCTTTTGCGTAACACCTCCATCAAGAGCGATGGGACGGTATTGCTTTTGAAGCTGCAGTTAACGTAAAGGTTGAAAGTGCCTTTGGTTGCTGATCTGACTAATACGTTTGCCCACCTATGAAAAAATCGATGATGTTTCGTTTTGCTTGAACGGCATCGAACTGTCATTTTTATGCGATTTTGTATTGCCGTGTGAGACATTATTTTTTCTGTCTCTTTGTCTGTGTATATCTCTCCGTTAGCATTTTTCGCAAAAGCAAATAGAAAACCCTACAGGCATGGAATTTGGTAAACATTATTTCTTTACTGATTGGGAATCTGATTGCTTAGTTTCAGCTCAATAAACCAATCAGTGGCTAACTTATTGTGGCAAGTTAAAAATTGACTTTTGTATCTAATGTCGTGTTAGATGTAGAGGGTCTATACCTCGAAATAAGTAACCTTAGAGTGCTGAAATACTCATTGTGTCCAGGTTACTTATTAGCTTTCTGATAGTAACCCTTACAAAGTGTTTGTTTATTACCAAATTGAACAATATTACTGCACTGCGCGTTGTGCAGTCCGACAATCCTACCAATCCCGTTAGCTTTCAAGGTTGCAGGAGTAATCTGTTAAATATTAATATTTCTTACCCTATGTTGCAAGACTCCGGATGCAAACTTTCACTTAGTATCTCTCATTAAATTCGTACCTTCTTGTGCAATAAGTTGCTTATTTGCTGACGGAGGACTGGTACATTGGAATTTTTTACTGCTCATACCAGGCGACATTTCGTAGGCATACCAGCTTATCCATGATGGGTTACGTTAAACTTTCTGTTTTAGGCATTGGACAATAATGCTGCAAGTGTGGCCACGTTTTTAATGTTAGATCAGTATTATATAGAACTTTTATTTCTTATTCGAAATGGCATCGTTTCATGCGAGTATCGCCCCTTCTATATTACCCCTTACTAACTAATTGCTCTCTTATGCTTTATATTATACCAACTCATAATCTAATAATATGAGAAGGGTGGTCTCTATTGCAAGTTTTAAAATCCCTACGCCAAGCCAAATCTCAGGCCACGCTTTTTCATATAATTTGCTGCGCTTAATCTCGCATTGCTTATGCGCCCCATGGCGAGTTTTAAACGCTGAATCTTGCATCGCGTCATTTAAAGTGCTAAAAACTCGGCTCTGTTTGTTAGCCAAAGCCTTGAAAGGAGTCGACGAGCGCAGATTCATGCTTACCACCTTTCAGCTTATCAACTGGCAAGTTACAAATCTTAATCTAGAGATGTAAAATTTCATAACTTTTATGTTTCACCTCTAAACAGCATTGCTCATGTAAGATTGCACGTTGATCACCTTACTAACTTATCAGTTAGTATGTTATAAACCTCAGCGCAGAGGTATTCTATGATCCATATTCTTTGACCACTACTTGGCATATGCAAATTCTTACTTACCACCTGATCATCTCGCTAGTTGATGAGTTGGGAACTTCAATCCGAAGATGCAAAACCTGGCAAATTTTAATTCATTATCGTATTTGTGGTGTTCCGATAATTATGCATTTTCCAAAAGCGCAAATCGAATAAGTTTCTCTAATGTGCTTCCTGAGTAGTTTAGAATGGCATTTTTTGGAACTTTAATAGAGGATATGGTTATGCTTTGAACGATTATCTAAAATTGGAAGTCTTTATGGAAATGGACGTGGTTATGTTCCCGGTCAATTTTGATTGAGCGAACGAATGTGCTGCTGTTAGATGGAGTAAAGTGCATCCGTTAAAGATCAATGCTAAACTAATATAAAAAAGCGTTTACTTTAAGTCAGTAACCTCCGAAGCGATTAACGAGTGGATATTTCCCCATTGGGTTTTTGATTCTCACTTCTGTGCAAGTTAGTTAATGGAAGCTGCTTCACCTGGCTTTGGAACTTCAGGTAAGCAGGGATCATTTTCCTTTCTGTTTACTTTTCAAGACACAAATTTCATTTGTTCATTTGAAGTAAACTATAGCTGAGGAAAATATATCTGCGTTTCGATAGATACGGTACATAAGACGTATAGACATGTGTGCGTTGCATTAGCCTTTTTCGCATTGTTCAATACATACCGTATCGCGCAGCTCTTTGAGGCTTGTCTCAGGTACCGTAGTATGGTCACATCGATCATTTTCCTTTCTGTTTACTTTTCAAGGCGAATAAATATTTGCATTTATTGCTACCTGCATAAATTCATAGAGATGAGGTTATGTATCACATCTAGAGGGAGGGGGGAGGGGGGGGGGGGGGGGGGGGGGGGGGGGGTGGGGGGGGGGGTGGGGGGGGGTGGGGGGGGGGGGGGGGGAAGGGGGAACGAGGACGAGGACGGGATGAGTTAATATGCTGAAAAGGAATATGGATTCGGTTGGCAGTAGTTTTTTCTGTTTCGCAAGAGGACTTTGTAGAATAAGTAAGGGAAAATAAGAAGTTTCCTTTAAGGCGAAATTATAAAATAGGAGAATATTCTCTTTTGTAGGAGAACGCTGCGTGGCTGTTTTATAAGCATTTGGAGATATACACTACAATGATCAGTTTTAGAAAATCTCGTTGAAAACAAATCTCTCAGATCTCCGTTGGTTGCTGATACGCAGTGAAGGAATTGAATGCATAAAATTAACGTGGCTTGTCGAAACGAATTGGCTGGTCCGACCTCACATTTATATTTGTAGCTTAAAAGAAGATGAGGCATTTAATAAACTCGGCTACTTAGAGTGTTGCATAATGCAAAAAGTCATATTTGAGCGTTGCGGAAAATACGTTACACTTATGATCACAACCATCATAATAAATTAAAAGAGATCATACGCAGTATATAGAAGAGAACAGTTGTCTAAGATGTTCGCATTACAGTGCTATAAGCATCATTTTTAAGAAACGAGAAAATCAAGACAAGTGTTGCATAATCCGAAATCGAGAATTCTCTTAAAATGTAAAAGAGTCAATTAAGTGGAAAATTAGTTGCGCCTTAAATTCAGAAATATTTCGCCAACTTATAAACGGACTCCTCATGAGCGCTTAATGAGTTTAGATCGTAATTGCTTATGTCGCCCTAACAACAAATGTGCTTTTTTTTCTAATTCCCTGTTCTAATTTTTCGATTAAATTTTCTTGCTTCTTTTTTTTGCCAATTGCATCTTATAACTAAGGCGATTCTTCGTTTTTTTACATTTCGATTTGTTGGCACGAATGTTGCGGATACTATTTTGTAGGATAGATAGTGTTCGTGTTAAGATCTTAGATCAAATGGTTGTTTTTCGCCTAATGACAGAAGCGTAGATGTTTTTTGAGTATTTAAGATAGAAAGTAGACCACATTCATAGATGTTTATAAATTATTATTTTCATAACGGCGTAGAACAACTATTTTTAGGGCGGCGACTATCGTACCCGTAGAGCATTCCGCATCAGTCGCGCTCAATCGATGCAATTGCTTTTCGTTATTCTATGAAAATACTTTGATGCTTTCAACGCTAGCTGATGACTATTTACGCAATGACTGTCGTAAGCCAGTCGTAGATTTCGCTGAAAAGAATACCGTTATAATAATTTTGTTCAAATTCAAAAATGAGTAACTCATAATTGGTGAAATTTTAAAAGAAATTAAATGGACGATTTTTGAATGGAATGAAATTGGTGAAAATAGTTCCTTAGGAATGATTAAAGTCAACGATGGTTGAAATTTATAAAGTTCGAGTGGAAAATTGTTAGCTTGTTGAACAAGCCACTGAACAATGATCGCAAATGAGTGTTCATCAAATTTTATGTTTTTTTGCTATAATTAACAAATGTGCTAGATGAAAATTGTTGCCATATTGGCAGTCAATTGCCGTTTCATATGCGTTCTATGCAGTTTGGTGTATTGGATTGTTCGTAGAGAATAATTCATTCTATGCAATCGAAATTCACGCTCTTGATTAGAATGGAATGGAATGAAGATCAGTTGATGCCGCTTATCAATATACGATAACTTTCTTACAATAAACACGTCTGAAGGCATGCGAAGAGATGCAGAAATAATCGTTATGTTGAGATCCTTTCAGAATGCATAAATGATGCTGACGATTCATCGACAGTGCCCCCCCCCCCCCCCCCCCCCCCCCCCAACCACTA
>JPKZ01022847.1:760652-789072 GCA_000803305.1 Toxocara canis
ACCCCCCACATGCACACAATTGATTGCCCGCCGAAGCCTTCGCTTGCTGAAATGATTAAACGCTTCGTGACGCGCTATTCGTTTGTTCGTCGGCTTTTGCTGACTGATCTTTGCGTTCTGACGTTTTCGAGGTTGGAGGTCAATGAAGGGTGTTGCGCGCATGCATGATGCGCTCATCCAAACTATATCTACCCCTCAGTGCTTACCCGTTATCGCTTTCATGCAGGCGTTTTATCCTTGCAGTCCTCTCCGTGCTTTGCGAAATAGAATCTTTATGTGAGTTTAGTTCTGATACGTTATTCTTGTTTATTATTTTCATTCATTTACTAATTTGAACAATACAACATATAGCGTTTAATGTTCATTTTTATCGATTGTTGAGGCGATATGTTTTGCTAATTGATTTGCTTAATCATTTATTGATTTTGTTCGCTTGTTCATTGTTCATTTGTTCGATCGGTGAACATCCGACATATAGCTTTTATTTTGAGCTCCTCATTTTATAACTTGTCGAAGTTGTACTGTTATGTGACGCAGGATCGTTTCGTTTTAAAATGAACTCTGTTTTAAACAAAAGCTGATTTCGTTGCCGATTCACAAATGCCTAGATTTTACCAGAAATACTCAAAGTATAATCTTAGAGTTGCGTATTTCGCTTACCTTTCATTCTTTTTGACCAATCACATGAGCATCAACACTGAGCTAGTAAATACTACCGTCATGTTGAAGAGTACACAAGTAACGGATAATATCCCGAAATGTGGAATAGGAAAGCATTGCGTTGTTTGAAACTAACTGATCATACTTCTTTTTTTTTTTCGGGCATTGCGATTGCTGATTGTTTTTCTCGGATATTGTTTTGTACCTTTTCTTTGAGAGGAGAGGAAGCCGATGAGAGTAGAGAGGTGATACCGAGTGAGTCTTTTCTTTAAAAAAAAAAAAAGAATAATCCAGACAGGGGTGATTTTTTTTTGTCGGCCATTATAAATGTTTCTTTACAACAAAAGATAAAACGGTCACAATTTAGGTGTATGATTTAAATGAACTCTCTAAAGGTGTAAATGTACGTTGAAATGAGGAAAGAAGGCAAGCGCTTAATGCTATTTAAAGTATATAAGTTGTTGGTATTGTTGGTACTTGGTGGTATTTAAAAGGTTGTTGAGCGTTCGTAAACTTTTTTTTTAAAAATTTCGTCAAACGCAAAATTGTTTCGACTCTGCTCTTTTCATTATTTGCAAAAAGCGATAACATTAAAAACTTATTGAAAAGCTTAGCGAAAACGCTCTTTAAATTCTTTTCGCTCAGTGAACTCTTCCTACAAAAGCGTATTGACGACTTGTATTTTTCGTTTCTCAAAAGTTTTCGATTTATTAAACGAACTAGTTTACCATTAATTTTTCTCAGATATTGTTTTGCACTTTTTTGTTTTGCAAAATTTTCCTAAAAAGATGTTTTTCTGTAAAATTTTCTTAATAAGCACTTATTCTGCAAAGTTTCCTTAATAAGATTTTTTCGTTTTGCAAAATTTTCACAGTAAGGTTTTTTTCGTTCTGTAAAATTTTCTTAATAAGGTTTTTTTGTAAAACGTTTAAAGTGATCATGTCACATTTATATGCCGGACAAATTTAAAGGTGTTTTTTCTCCACACTGTAACTCCTCAGCGAATATAGGCTATATTGATTAGTTTCCGCAGTTTCCATGTATTCTTTCATGTACATTTTAAAGCATTAGAGGAGGAGGAGGAGGGGGACCTAAAATGTATCTCGCGCACTTCTTGACGGTCCTTTTTATGTCATCATATCATTTTTTTTCATTGTACATTCTGATCGCACAGCTGGTATAGAATGCCCAAAAATGCGAAAGCATCTTCTCTATAAGAATGTCCTCCAGCTCACTTAGAGCTATGAACAGAAGTTGTCTCCTCTCACCGTGCTCCACTTTATTGCCACATATTGTAACGTTCGTTTTTCCACAGCCTCTTTCCGCTGCGCCAAATATCGTTATTCAACCGAACATTGTACTGAAAGTTATACTTTTTAAGATCTCATCGTAAAGCAAACAGGAGGGGGTGAGGAGCAGCGAATTTTTCTTCTATCGCTAAGAAGCAAAATGTCAAGGGGGATGGAGTACCGAATTGCTGAAATTTCTCACCTCCGTCATACCACGTTTAGGTTTGGACTGCGTCTGTACAGAGACTGGAGTGTGTAAATGAGTTATATTGGCTTTAAGTGAGCGAATGAGTTGCGTAAACGAGCATAATGAGGTGATCATGTTGTGTATGCTGTGTTTTAATTCCCCAGATCAACAAAATCGGAACAGTGATGACACACAAGGTTGCGTCTTTATATTTTTCTTTTTTCTTTTTAAATCGAAAGGGCGACATGTTGATTGGCATGTCGACGAAATATAACATTTCACATACGTATATGTTTGTCGTGGGTGTCAGTGAGTTATTATTTATTTTTTGAGTCAATAAACGCTTGACGGTCGGTGTAGGAGGCCAGAAGGAGAAAGGAGGGGAGGATGAGAAAGAGGGAGACAGAGAGAGGGACAGAGAGAGAGAGTCGAGTCCAAACGGAGACGGCACTAAACTTTGAGGATGTTTCAACGCATTGCCCACAACAATTACTTTTCTTAGAGGTTGCTGCGTGTCGTTGAATTTGCTCGCTCAAGAGCTGGGTATGCCTCTTTTGTGTTGTTAGACGCGGCGACCTGTAAACGTGTTACCACGTCTTCACGCCATGCCTCTCATATGGTCTTTCAAAGAGACCATGAATAGTGCCAACTTGCCTTTCGTAGCAAATAAACCGCAGGATAGTCACTGATGCAGTGCGCAGTAACCGTGGTTTCAACGCATTGCCCACAACAATTACTTTTCTTAGAGGTTGCTGCGTGTCGTTGAATTTGCTCGCTCAAGAGCTGGGTATGCCTCTTTTGTGTTGTTAGACGCGGCGACCTGTAAACGTGTTACCACGTCTTCACGCCATGCCTCTCATATGGTCTTTCAAAGAGACCATGAATAGTGCCAACTTGCCTTTCGTAGCAAATAAACCGCAGGATAGTCACTGATGCAGTGCGCAGTAACCGTGCACTAATAATTTCCGGATAAGATGGGGGAAAAGGGGGAGGGGTAAGGATAGGGGTATTCGCTCTGACTGCCTGATGGGAAGGCTGCTAAGAGAAAATAATAACCTCCGTTGCATATCCTCTCTTAATGAAAGAAGGCATGAAAGCCCGTTAAAATAGAAAATTTTCTGGTTCCCACCCAAACACAGTCTTCCGCATTCTTTTGTTAGCGATATCCTGAAAATAGCCAACATTTTAGAAAAGATATTTTATCACAATATTCTTCCCATTGATATATTGACGACATCACAGGAAAACAGATGGAGATTTAGTCGCAGCATAATTATATGGTGGGCCTTAAGCCTCGACAGATGGTCTTTAAGTGTAGAGCTGAGCATGATGATATAATGATCCTAAAGCATTTAGTCATAGGTCGCTAGTTCCACCTGTGCGCCGGCTGGTCTCATCCTGGTACCTTGGCCCGTAGAAGCAAATTGGTAGTGGGTTGGCCCGTAGAGCTAAATACGTGTAAATGGGAGCTGTTTACAGCCTGCCGCGAGATTAGCCACCTCATCGGAACTCGCTCATTTCGATACAGTCATCAAGATCATAGCGATCGGTGGGGTTCTGGGAAATCATCGGTATCCGGCGCCGCGAATTTAGCTTTCTGGCTAGGTGGGTACCGCTCGCTATCGTACTTCACTGAAGTAACGGAGGCTTCTTTCCTCCAGCTTCACATAAATAGCGTGCTCACGGTTACAGAAGAGAACAAATTTGAAAAAATAGGCAACGAAAATATTCGTTCCTAGCAGACATATGTTCTGTGCGAATTCACCAAACTGCTGGAACGCGCGCTGATGGTAATGGGCAGGTCAGCCTGTAAAGTAACTTGCGAAGATTTCTTGTTTGCTTGTAGGTTTGGTTTTTAGGATGTCGAGAGGTTACTTTAACATAAAGCAGCGAATGGTGTATGGAGTCTAGAATTTTCGACATTAATTAGGGTCGGGGAGAAGGTCATTTGGGGTGTGTGCTGCGACAAACACTGCGTAAAGGGCCGGTATCATTGGCCGTTGCCAAATTTTATGGCTGCGCTTTCATGTTTGTTTAGCTTCGTTTGGATATCGTCCACAATTTCTGTAACTTTCTTTAGGTCTTTCCTTCTTTTCTTTTTTTTCGTTCTAAATATAGAAAAGTATAAGAATATAGAAACTACTTTCTACTTTTCATTTGCCATTAATTCGCCTTTTCTGCGTTGAACATTTTATTCGCATAGATACTCAATTATTTTTGTTTATTATTTATTAATTATAGTTAGTACGGAATACTTCATAGTTGCGTTGATCGGATCTATGTGATCAGTCGTTTGGAAACAATTGCAACAAATAATTTAAGAAGATATATTAAGTAGTGAATAATGCATTTTGTGCACAGCTTAGCGAACAACTACAGTATTGAGACGGAAACCTTCGGAAGTTCGAAAATAAAATGTTTTCTCCGTTCATTGTCGTTGACGTTTTTCTGGTTGTAATGCTGTTACCAATAAATTTGATTGGAACAACGCGAAAGAGTTATTTTTAATGAAAAAGCAATTTGTTTTGACATATTCTTATCTGTAGGCCAGGTGAACTAAGGTCGGATGTGTCGATGATGGGGGGCAGCAAATCGAGAGCTTTAATCTGCTTTCGGTTTGTCGAGCAGCATTTTGAGGGATTGATTGTGGTCGGGCGGTGGGTCGATTGTCCGTGCAGCTAATTAATGAGCTTTTTCCCGTACCACTCGTTCTTGGCACACTTCCCCCAACAGCTTACCGCAAAGCGCTTATTATCGATACCCATACCCCCTCTCTTTGTAATAACAGCTTCGCACAGTTTCGTTGCGATGCCTTCCTATTGCATCAACTTCTTACATTTTTTTTTCTTTATTCATTTCACCACAATTGTTTTTGTAACTGCTTATACGTTTGTCTTCGCATTGTTAATATTATCCTCATTATTTTATCGTTATTTCCCTGATATTATGCACCCTTTCTCAGTTCCAATTCTGAATTTAAGATGTATGTATATATAATTTAAGATGTATATATATATACCTATATATATACTGTTTGTTTACTCCTAGATGAGCACTCATTCATTTACTTATTCGTAGTGAATTTATTAGACGCGCTAAAGGGATTGTCATGTCTATCGTGTGAAATAAATAAGTCGCTTCAATTGGTATTTTTTAATTATCAGCCCTAATTACTTTCGCAGTTGAACGACCAACGCTAAAAATTTCAGGCTAACCAAAATGTTGCATGTTTAACTCAAATGCCGTAAGTACGAGGCAAATTTAGTGCACGGCTTAAGCGTCACGTTACTCTTCCACGAATAGCAGAGTGGAATAGCGTTGGCGCAACAAAAATTTTCACCGTTCACTGAATCTCGCTACTAGTTTCGTTAGATGAGCTCTGTGTACCGTTATCGTGCACAATGCGGAGCTCCAATCAAACATTATTTAAACAAGTGAACGTTATTCAAAAATAAGGGCTAGTTTTGGCGATTTGTCAAAACAAAAGATTTTCGGAACTCAGATTTAAAAACTTAATTACAAATATGATGCTATTTTACTAAAGCAATTTTGTTTTATTGCAAAATAGCAATATTTGTTAAAGTTTTAAATTGTAATCTGTCAGCGTTTCATAATCTATGCATAGGTGAAACATCTTAGTAAAAAAACATCTTAGTAATTTTAGTAAAATAGTTGCACCGTAGAGCTGTAGTGATTCGGTCAAATTTTCATTTTAGTTGATTGCCGCGAAGGGCGCTTCCCATGGGATGGATCGCCGAAAAGATACAAAGATTTTCTGCAAACGCACATTCACAATTCGCCACTTCTCATTCTAGTTGTTGGTCTATTATGCGTTACGATTCCATTCTATGATGCCAATAGTTGATCCCAATATCTCGCTTTTTCACAGCTAGTAAGGGACCCATTTTAATGTTTATGCGAGTTGTGTCAACTTAACGACTCCGACTTTGATAACTTTTGCTCATCTAACAGCTCTTTCGCTTATTCATATTATTTTTTCCAGAAAAAAAAATTCACGAATTCATTATTTTTAATAATCATAAAAGCCGTTTTTACTCTCTCATATAGAAGCATACTATATGATCATTGTACGCCTTCTACAATCACGAGATAAACAAATAAATGCTTTGCGTTATAGTGATTTTCGATTAGCACAAAAATAAACACCCTCTAATGTTCTCTTCTAACGAAATATTCCAATAGTGATAAGAGGAAACTGTTTACTTTAATTGTTCACTCAGCGATTGATAAAGTGAATTGATTTAAGTGAACTGTCTTCGTTCCACATTGGTTTTTCTAATCGAATCGATTAAGTGGTTTAGTTCTAAAGTAGTAATATTTAGCTGATCATATTTCGGAAACGAATGATAATCAAAACAAGACTCAGAACAAGTATATTAAAGAATCGGCTTCAAGCAAGCAATTGTTTTTTTGGCGTCGTTTTCGTTTATATTTTTCGCTGATGAGTATGTTCAAATGATTAATCGCGCAGCCTACGTTTGGCAGTAATATATACGGTCTATTTAATACCTACTATTACCTATTATTATATATTCAACCTGTTGGATCGCAGAAAATTGTACCTTTAGAACGAGATTTACATAAGCAGTAGATCTGGAGAAAATTTTAATTTTCGATATATACGAACAGCTTATGAAACCGACTCGTTTCATTGGTAAACCACCAAAGTGAAGACATCGTGCCAATTCCCTGGCGCAAATCCCTATTCGTTCCCTTCTCTTTTTTTTTTTGATTTCGTCTATAATTCTCTTGGGCATATCTCATCATAATAATGACTTGTGGGGCATGCAACGAGGTACGTGCTACTATTGTTAGGAGTTGATTAAATATTCACCCGGCCGAATTACCGACGACACATTATGCGTTGTTTGACGCGTGGCACACACCGTTCAACAATACACTCTTTGCTATACTCTTTACTTATTAATTTTATATCAATTTTATATCTTTGACTTATAAATTAAGTAATTAGAATATCCCATAGTTCCCCACTCTCAGTTTCTGTAATCGTTTTATGCGACTGTTAGAACAGAAGTGTATTATATCGTGGAGGGGTACGTCTGGTTTCCTGAGTATGTTCGTTTCGATTACTACCGTAAAAATGATAGTGTCTCTCGCGTATAACAACTGGAATAAATTAAACTGTATAGGCCTAAACACGACGAGGTAGGTGCGAACGATTGAGGTGATCGCTTGATAATTGCGCAAACGATTAAAGTTTTCCTCCTTTCCCAGGTCACGTTTTAAGGACCGCCCGCAGCGGTACGGTTTACATCATTATTCGTTTGAAGTGCTTAAGTGTGAAATGACTGAAGATGGAAGGCATCCATACCGCAATCGAACCGATGAAAATGTCATTCTGTTAACATAGAGGAGTCTTCTTCGTAGAAAGATACACTCACACCGTGTTAGAAGTGTCAAGCTTTATGATGGTAGTAGATACTGCTTGTACGCTGAATTCACTTTGCCAACATCGAGATAGTTGTTCTCCGATTTTTGTTTTCATGTGAGCATTAATGTCTTCTTCATGTATTACTCAGCAGTGCAGTTTTTTTCTATTCTGAATGTAAAACAATTAATCATGATTTTCTTGTTTACTTTTACTTCATCTCTGGTCGAAACGTAACATCAAAGAGATGTAATATTCAACAACCTATAACACTGCTATACCACACATGCGTGTTACATGGGACATTGGGCTGTGAATACCGTAAAGCTATACCAGATCATCGTTTTATGAACAGTACAATCATATACCACCGTATGTGAATAAATATTTTTGTGGAATTGATACCTTTTATAATATGCATATATTTTTCAATTTTTCCGTCGGTTTCGAATGTTTAAAAAAAGTTGGACAATTGTTCTGTTAAGTTGAAACGTGAAAAGACTTTTTTCAGATTTTGTTATAATCTCTTTGATTTGTATATTACTTTGTATCTCACCCCCTCACCATTTACTCTTATCGTTTAAAAGCGCTACGTGTAAATTGCATAATTAGAATGGGCAAATTCAAAAAATTAATGGACGTTCTGCAAGCATGAAATTGCTTTCTAAGCTTGCAATGTTGAGTTTATCGGGGTGAACTAATTAATAAGAGTCACGTTCATATTTTTCTCTATTTTCATTAATTTTTAATGATCTTCGCAGCAAATATGTTGATTGCCGAGCAACTAATTACTGGACGGACATACGCGTATACATAAACGCACATGAGTGGTCTTGATAAAAATCAATCTAGTGTTATCTCGTTTCCGTTATCTCATGTTGACTTCGCAATGATTTTTCTAGTTTACGTTGTTCTTTTTTTTAAACATCGTATGGCTTAGGATCTATTCTAGAGGGTTTAGTATAGATTAATACTTTTATTCCTGCACAACATTGAAATTTTTCCTGTTCTCTTGTGAAATTCTTCTCTTGCTATTGTGCCATTCGTCGCGCTTCGCCTGCAATTGTCAAACAGTAGAGACTGACTCTCCACTGAGATACGTGAACACAATCGCACGAAAGAAAAAATCGAGTAAGCTTCAATAAAACAAAATTCACTAGGATTAACACGTTTAATTCGATATTCAGGATTCCTTCCGTTTGATTTCGAATATTCAAAAATCCTTTCTATATATACGCCGAAACTTCTTATACGTTAGAGTCGACAGAAAATTTTTTAAAACACTCTCACTGCCTATCAGACATTTTGTTTTATGCAACTGAGCTGTGTCCACTATGCATTCATCCATTTGTATCGCTTGAGCATTTCTAAGTTTTTTTTTTCAAAAGTTTTACTGGCTATGAAAGGCGTACAGTACTTTTACTATGGGCTCGTGTAGCTACAGAGAGCAGAATGGCTTCCAAAAATGAAGAACTAGCTGAACTCATGAAAAATACAGACAGCTGAATGCTAGGATTAACACTATCGATAGGTATAACAGGTATTGAACGTTCCAGAGTAATGTTGAACATCCATGCATCACGTTTTGCTCAATCGAATAAACGATGCTTCGCTCTCTCATCTGAGCAAAGATTGCGGCGTACAAACAATGATTTTTCCAGGAGGGGACTGTGAACTGTGATTTCGAAACGAATAACAACGAACCGTAGGTGCGAGCTGAAGTCGAGCTGGTGGAGTGATCCGTATCAGTAGGATATGTCTGAGGAAGGTGCAGCAAACGTGTTCAAATGTTTCGAACTCGAACTGAACGCTGGCAAGAATCCAATCTTTCATGGTGGTGAACTTATCACAGGCAATCTTAAGGTCGAACTTAAGCGGCCGATGACTATTCAAGTGATAAAATTACAGTTCAAAGGACGTGCCGCTTGTACGAACAATGACTCAACGAAAGGAGGCGAAATCGAAAAAGTATTTTTCGTTTTTCATTTTTCTAAAGTAACAATCATACGCAATTGTTTTCGAATCGATAAGCATATGCATGAATGGGTGGCACAATCATGAGAGGAATTCCTTTGAACGTTTAAGAAACATGTAGACTCCAGCGGGTTTTGACATTCTTCTAGTTCTTGCTTGCTACTGACAGTCTCGTTGAATTTTTTCAACAGCCGAAATTACTGGTTTTCGCCATTGTTGCAAGAAATTTTCTATTTTCTATGCAAGAAAAAAAAATTTCTACTTTGCCATTCAACTTCAACGCATCACTGTTTGGATAGACGAATTGGTGAGCCGGTTGCGTAATCGATTTGATTTGAAGCAATTAGAACAATTACGAGACAAAGAACAGTCGAAAAAATTACTTGAAAAGAGAGTTATGGAAAATGTGGTGATCTACGTGCATTTTAGCACGGAAATGACGCCCGCTATAAGAATTTTGAACTATTTCTTTTTTTCAAACCTTTTGCAAGAAGTGTTATTTATCCGTTAAAACCGTAGATCAGCATATTCCCTATGAATTTACTTTGAGGCATTTCTTTCGGCATTGTTTGCTTCGAATTTTGTTACTAATTATCTTGAGTCATTTCAGTTACAAAAGTTTCCCTCATCCAATTTTCAGCTAATTAAGGTTATGTCAAATATGAGAATTAACGTTAGAAGCCGAGAATAGAATCTGCGGGGACAAGATCGGAGGACGAACGAGTCCTTTTGCCAAAGAATTATGAAAACGTAGACATGCGTATAAAGGCAAAATGCTAACGCGGATGCACTATGCTCACGCTAAAAGCTGATGGAGATACTTGAAACAGAAAGTAGTTAAGTGGGTATTGCTGTTCAAAGTAATATTCAGATAGTATGTAAGGCAACTAATGAGGTAATCAACTAAATTGTCTAGCAGTAATCGTTTATAAGCTGCAATTGAATAATTAAAGTCCAAAATGAACATTTTTCATTTCATTTCGATGACGCAGTGGTGAGTGCTTGACGTTAAATGAAGCAATTCGAAGTTGCATTGTGGTCCAATATGGGGAACAGTTGATGTATAAAATTTGTCAAAGGCAGTTATGGGTTAGTGCCAATTGAAGGTGTACTTCGACCGAGATTTCATATTGCTGGAAAGGCCTCCAGGTCGACCTGAACCAGGTCACTTTCCATGGATTGCCAACTTTGTATACAGTTTACCGTTCGAGTGCCCTCTACCGTTGGGTTGTCCGACGTCCTACGAAGGGTCGCATGCTTTCATCCGCTATCACGTACGCGCAACCATCGTTGAAGACAACGGCAACGAATCGGTTTGTTGTTATTAATTTGCTCCTAGCAACAGCAGCACTAATTGACAGCTCATACTAATGGCAGCACCAGTAATAAACTGGCTACACTGAGTGGGTGTATCCTAAAAATACGTATATATATATATATATATATATATATATATATATAAGAATGGAAGGAGGAACAATCGTCGCTTTAAAGAACAATTCCATAATACACTTCTTGTATAGCAGTGTTCGCTGAGTATTTTTAGCGATATTTACAATCAAGTTTTCCTCCGCAGCGGTTTTATATAACTCGTAAAAACGGTGTATTCGTTATCACATGACGATCTCATAGAAGGAAAGCGCACAACAACCTCAGCGCAATTTTTCTAGAACATTTTTAACACTTGGCTTCGATGTGTGATCGCATACAACGTTTCACAGCTACTATTTATTGCGATCATATATCCCGATTCGAAAATAATTTTCATCAAGCCAAGAGAAAACTTACTGCATTACTCATCGAAACCCACAAATGAAGTAATTTTGAGAGTTACACTTTCGGGAAACTAGCGCACTATTAAACAGTATCGTCTGTTTGCCTTACAAGTTTACAAGTTGGAATCGTTATGGGCAACTCGAAAAATTTGACGCTATTGAGTGAATTAAATGAGAGAAGTAGCTCTTTGCCGATTTTCGCCCATATTTGTTAGCGCATCCTAGAAATCATCCTCGATGTGTTATCGTGTATTTTCTTTGCTTTTTATCTCGTTATTTTCATGTTCTACGCTAACAGCTCATTATTTTATCCAGCAGCGTTCTATATATACTAATTTTTTAATGCACTAAAACAACCTAAACTGCAACATTTAATTGTTAAGGGTTCAGTGGGTTGGGTAAATGTTTTAGTTTAGCCTTGTGTAAGACAGCAAGCATATCTATTAGGTAACTGACATGCCCGCAGGAAATTAATATTAATAAGTTTCAGATATTAATTGTGATACGAAAGTGAACAATGCGGAGAGATTTTGAGAGAAATAAGCTTTCTGATGATGAGGAATATGTGCATTAGTTAACATCTTTCAGCTTAATGAAAGTGAAATTTGAGATCAAATTAAAATTGATACGTATCGTATCCTTTAACATTTTTTTTCAGTGTAATTGTTCATCTTCTAAAGATTTCAGTATTTTTATAGCGCGATAATTGTTACTTTAAATTGTTACTTAAAATGTTATTTAAATTGTTAATTG
The DNA here is from genome assembly GCA_000803305.1 of Toxocara canis. Lineage (NCBI taxonomy): Eukaryota > Metazoa > Nematoda > Chromadorea > Rhabditida > Toxocaridae > Toxocara > Toxocara canis. The sequence continues at coordinate 772,701 of JPKZ01022847.1, forward strand.
TTACTTAAAGTGCGATAGTTGAGCAAATTCGATAAAAGTCGTATATTGCGTTAACGAAGCGCTATAAGCGTTCATTGTTGAAAGCAAATGCAAACGAACGCATCCGATTACATCGTTTCTTAAAGACACTTCGTTGACAATACACCGAATTGGTTGCGCAATGATTTGGAAAAGGAACATCCGCTTTCGTAAAGTTAGCAGAAAACAACAGTTCTGGTCGGCGAGGACTTTCTTCATTTCTTGGTTCTTTTATTTTGAAAAAAAGAAAATTAAAATATGAAACGCGAGTCCTTGAAATAAACATCTATATGAGGTCATATATAGTTTATCTGATGACAATTTGCACAATCCGCTGAATAGAGTATCTTGAGTGGTAAGAAGTCTTCGACTGGCAAATTATGTGCAGCTGTTGCTTTTCCTCGAAGACGGAGATTCAGTTCTCACTTAATGTCGCTTTTCTTGCAGCAAAGCGTAGGCAACATAGAGCATATGTTTATTTTATTTGCTCGATTTCTCGAACATTTTAATGTTTGTCGTCAAAACTGTAAAATTGCGGCGCATAGTTTATGTTTAACAAATCGTTGAAGGTATTCAATAGCAAAGAGATGCAAAGCACTCTTTCTATGGTCTATCACATATTTGAAGTCATCATTATGAACAATATGAAATATTGAAATGAAACGCACAGTTTGTGGAGTCAGTTCTTTATTTGATCGTGCAAATTACAATACATTTTTTTGCGTCAAGAATATGAGTGTATAAATTTCAGCACGAATACACTATAAAGAAGCCGTTAATGGTGGTTGCACCAGTAGATCCGATACCAGAAGTTGCCTCACATCCTGTTGGTGCCTCAGAAAGTGTCTCTTTCGGTGGATGCTGTTGTCGAGGTAAACTCTCTGCCGAAGCACAATTGCCCAAATCGACATATTTTCCAGGAGAAACCGTTATTGGTACACTCAAAATTGACAATCGACATCCACGGCATATCGTTGACCAGGTTCGCCGGACTATACAATTTTACTTGAAGCTATTGCTTGCTTAAGAATAATCACAATTAACCTAAATATGTATTACAAGTCCTTTTCGGGCTGTTTTTAAAAATAGCTATTGTAATTAGTCTCTTTCAGTCTTATATTTTCTCAAATAACCGAGAAATTTTTCATTCATAATCGGTCCTACGTCTACCAAAAAGCAGGAAATCTGTGAGTATCTCATGAAACAAATGGAAGGCTATGTATGCATTTCGGAGGCGGCATATGTTGGCTCGGTAGAAGCGAAATCACCAACGCGCTGACGTTGTCATTACCCCTACCCGACTTCTTCATTAGAAGACTCGATTATTTAGAAAGGCAGTTAAACTTATTTTACACTGTATCCTGACGTCGTCAGCTGCCAAAAATACCCGAAATTTTCACATGTGAACTTTGGTCTGGACCATTTAAGCATAACTTACTTATGGAAAACTGTTCTGAAAACTGAAGAAGGGACTACGTTTAAATCATGTAAATATTTTTTTAATGTGGCATACATAACCGAAAGCAGTCCATTTAAAATAAATTTGAAAATGTGTTATGGAAGTTGTTTGTATAAGACTGGAGGAAATATCCGGTATAAATTTTGAAAAATCAACTATTTTCAAAAAGGCGAAGCGAAACGTTCCTTTTTCTTCAAAGAAAAGTGTTGTAATTGCTGTTGAAATTTGAAAGAACTTCAAGGTCGAAGTACGATTGGTCGACCGTACGATGAGAGTGGATGCTTCAGCTGGTGCACCATCCACACCTCGTACCTTAATACACCACAAGCTTGACAAAAACAATGTGGTCAAGTCGAAATCTTCGATGCATAAGGACGATGTGATTTTCTTACAGATTCCTCCAGTTGTGCCCTCCACACCAGGTACGAAGTTTTCGAACTGATAAAAATGGCAGATTTCTTTTCTAATTTCGAACTTAAACATTCGAAGCAGCGATCCATTATGAAGTATGCTGGCGACATTCGAAAAAGGATTGTTGAGGGAAAGCGTATTCTGAGTATCGGTTGCTGAGTCTGCAAGAATCGCTGAGTATCGATGTTTGTTTCAAAGCAACGTAGTGATGTCGTCTTGTTTTGATCAAAGTCTATGTTTTGCCAGCCGCAGAAAGCGCAGCTTTCAATATTGGATGGGATTCAGCCGCGCTTTGAACACTGTTTTTTGTATGTGATAATTACTGCCCACTTATGATTAATGAATCAAGGAGTTTCCAGTACTTTAGACTTCACATTTATTGGCATCTTGAAACTATCTCTTAACTTCTTTTTGTGTTGCTTGGAGTGAACCCCCGAGGATCTTGCCTTTTAAAAGAAGGAGAGAGAGGGGTGTGGGTGTTTTTTTATTCGGTGCAGGGTCTATGTCGAAAGTGGAGTATTTCCCTCAGCCTTTGCTGAGTAAAATTTTTAAATGAAATTCCATAGAACAGAAGCTGCGTTCAAATAAGTATTGTTAAAAACTGAAGTGCTCCGTGGTATTTTTTGAGGATTGGCTTCATTAGAAGCAATACGATATTTTAGTTGACTGCAGTACTCGAACGATTTCGAGTCACTGGTATTGGCGTTCATGCGCTCGAAAACATGTTTTTTTGATGTTCTATTTAAGGTGCCGCTGCGGCTGCATTTGGTTCCGATGTTTATTCGATGACTCCAGGCGAAAAAGCGCCATCGCTGATTTCGAAGTTATTGGAGTCTCCAGGCTCAGCAACGCTCAGATTCAGAAAACAGCCTTTCATTCGAGTAGATTATGCAATTCAGGTTTGTTTTGAGGTTTTGAACGCAAATGAACTATGGCTTCCTGCCTCACAGGTGAAACAGGGCGAATGCACAAGAAATCTTAGGGAAAGGGCTATTTTTTTGGAGAACTACAGAAGATTAACAGAAAATCAAAACATCATTTGACTTTCTCTGCGTGCAACTGTTTAGACTTTAAAAATTTCCTTAAACCTTAACGAAAGTGCTCGTACACACTTAGAATCTTTTTCCTTCTTCCTCCTCCTCTCCCCCCCCCCCCCCCCTCGTACTCATAAAACCGAGAAATCTTATCTTTCATCTCATTGGCTGCTGAAATCGTTTTCTAAATGATACGTTTTATATATCAAAAATTGATTGATTTGTCACAGTTTCGGATTATCGGTGGAATATCAAAAACAAAACCGTATAATAATGAGCGTTGTAGTAACTGTCTGGCAATCTCCATAACAATAAATCGAGATGGAATACATTCGATACAGTTGGCAGAGAAAGCTTTTTTGAAATTCATATGCCAGGCTATATCTAATACATCCTTTAAAATGTATCCTTATTCGTCATAATAATCTAGATTTATGTCCATCGAATCCAATCTACAAATGGTTTTTCTCGTAAGTGCGCTTTTCTCGCCAAATTATTTCCGATGCCATACAACTCATTCAAAAATTCATGAATCATAACGAAATACGATTTTGAAGGAATCGCATGATCGTGCATGATGTTTACTAAATATTTTCTCGTTTATGATTGCAAATTACGAGACGGATTATAGACACGCGTCTAACACTCGTATACGTACACCACTCGGAATAATTCGCGAAAGGCACTTAAAAAGCACATTTACAAGGCAAATGCATTCCCCATCGATTTCAACGAATCAGGGACGTTATAATTTAGAAATGTCTATACCTTTTTTGTTTGCCTGAATTTCGTTTATAATTCAAGAATCTTAATAAGGGCGACTTGTGAAGATTGGAATAGGCGTGGAACCAATATTTACATCTCGAAAAGCGTAACTTTATTGGGATATCTGAAGCTTTCTTCCTTAGCTGCTTGTGTCTCCAGTAACGTTTATGGAGTGTTTAAGGACACTGTTTTCTTGTTCGGCCTTCAGACCTTATAAAAATTCAGATGGGAGAAAAACTTTTTGGTTGACATGATAAGTTGAAAATTTTTCTGTAAAATGACGACTCCGAATTGAAAAGAGTTTCGGCTTTAGCGAATTCTGCTCGTGTCGCAAAGTGGGGAACTAATTTGTGAATAATGCATGAATCAGTTTATGTCATGTCTAATTCGCTAATGAAATGCCAACCGATCCGAATGATCGCTATGCAGCAAGCATCGTAAAGTGGGCAGATTTAAGTGAAAAATCGCCGATCGTTACAAGCAAAAACGAGTGAGTGAAAGCTAATTTAAAAATGAAAAAAAATTGGCGGACCAAAACATTTGATCCGTAAAGAATGAGTCAGGAGCATATTAAACGAACTGATAAGGAATCTTACTGATTTCAGGTTTCGTTAGGATCACAGCTTCTTCTGGAATTACCGATTACGATCAATGCACTGCCGATCGAAGGAGAGGGTATTGCTTACGAATCGTTTGCCATTGGGGAGCAATCGATTGTTGAAAGCGACGAGGCCAATAAACTACGATTGGGTGATGGTTTTGTGTTCACACCACGCTATCAAGTCCTCGTAAACGCGCAACAATTGAGTGCCCGTACAATCAATGGACCAACTACAGAAAACGGTGCACCCAGATGAATGTGTCGCACCAACTCTTGCAACCCTTTTCTATTCTTATCCTCTAGACGGGTTCTGGCATCAATGCTTAAAAAAATTGCGAGGAGTGGGAAAGAAATTGGAGGATATAACTGGAATGAAAAATGACCAATTTTTTTTCCATTTATCGTGATAGGTATGCGTCAGCTGCTTTCACGCGTTCAATAATTTTTACGAAAAGTTTAGAGAGTGCTCGATGCATCACACGTTTAGGTATAGGGACATTTTTAGAAACCGCAAAATTGTTCTTAGTAACTTTTTCATCTTTAAATTTTTCTGCTATTATGGTTAAGAGGGTTCTGCATTCAACAGGTTACTCATCAAATAAAGCAATTTTTGTGAATATGTACATCGGCTGATCGAACATTTCACAGTTGTGAGTCATCATGTAGTAAGTAATTTTATGAGACCAAAAAACGAACCATTGATTTGCAATACAGTGTGGAAAACGTTTTGAGAAAATGTTTGCTGCTTTTGCTAGCGCAAAATTATCATCGATATCTTGTTTTGTCGCTCTGGTAAAAAAAAATTTTAAATACAAACGTTACGCTAAGATGATAAGGTCTTTGTGCACTTTTTATGTTTCCTTTATTTCAACGAGCTTTAATGTTGAAAGCATTGTTTGCTATACCGTTTCATGACGTATCGCTATAAATTTCGATTTCTTTTTCGTTTACGAAAAGAATAACGACGATCCATTGATGAGGCTTTAAGAGAAAGCTGCATGAAGTATTATTGTCGAGTTGTTTAGATGCCAAAACCTCGTTAAAATTTTTTTCAACTTTTTTTTTTCGTTCATATATGTTCTCTTGGTGAGTTTCATCGCTGGGATCATTTTTAAGCGTCCCTTCGAATTTAGGCGCTATCACTCACGCTCTCTACGCTGTTTTCGTTATTTAATAATCCGTTTTTATTCATTTTGTATTTTATTTCTCTTTTTTTTTTTCACCGACTGAATTAGGCATATTCATAGCCATGTAGGGAATATCACGCCAAAGGATTCGAATGCAATTTGAGGTGGGGAGAGGAGGATGACATCGTAACACTAAGGAGTCCGAACGGTGGTCGTTGGTAATGGTAACCGATGGGGAAGAGTGAATGAAAAAGTGGAAAGAATAAGTCAACCTTCATATCGCTTCGTAACATATCCGAGTTATCTACTTAGTTTGCCTGTTCGAATAACCCAGCGATTGAGCCAATTTCGCCAACTATTTTTTCATCGATTGTGACGAACGATTTGATTAAATGTGAATTTTTTTTAAAAATTGTTTACATATTTAGTGTGCTGTATCGCGTAAATTGGTGTATTATTTCCTTTTACTATTTCTATTTCTATTCGTATATGAAAATGTATAATATGAATTATGTTCACGCGATATGAACTGTTCAAATCGGTCTCGTTTTATTTGACACATTTTTGCCGTTATTTACGGAACAGAATACATTTGGATAACGTGATCAACTGAATAGTGATGCTTTGTAGGTGATTCCAGATGTAACCACTTGTGTTTTTAAAAAAAAAATGTAAAACAATTTTTGTGTGACATTCAAGTGACATTCAGCTTAACTGATATAGTTGCGAATCGGAAAGTGTACCTACATTACACGCCTCGTATTAAGTAGTAATAAGCAGTAAGCGTATTAAGTAGTTAAGAAGTATGAAAATGCGCTCTTCTATCAGTTGCGAACGGAACGAAATTTGAGAACGTTCTCAGCTCTTTATAAGATATGATATATGCATTTTTATAAGATATGACGAATATGTATTGTTGTCAGCCTCTTTGCAAAGCGACATTTGCGCTATATGCACGTATCATCATAAATGCGATTTACTGCACTCACTCATGACAAGCCATCATTTTAGATAATTTTAAGGCAAAAGTGAATATAGAAAACACGAGAGAGCATTAGCGCATTACTCTTTGGCCACATGACCTGCTTCCTGTAACTGTCAACGCTCATGAAATTTTTCAGCATTTTCGAACTTTCCACTTCTAAAGGCATTATTCGTTGTAGTAAACGAAGAGGTATATTGGAGTAGTGCTCAAATTGATCTTTTTTTTGCTATCAGCGAAACAACTCACCGAGTTGATCACAAGCTCACAACAGCTTCTGCTGCCTGGCGTCACGGCTGTCCGAAGTAATAACTACTCACTTACCTTCCTGCATACCCGTCTGCCTACCTTCCTATCAAATCACCAAAACCCCCAGTTTTTCACGTGCCTGTCAAGAAGGGAAGGGAATCAGCCGTCTCCTTGACTAAGCCTTCATAAACGTCTTTCTAAGATCGGCCATTATTTTTTTCAAACTATGATGTTTCAGCAGCCTAGTTATCTTCCTTGATTTATATGAAGAAAGCGTATAAAGGGATAAGAAATAAATCTCAAAACTTTGCTTAAACTTACGTAACGTGGAGTCTATTCAAGTAAGCTTTGAACGTCGGAGAATGTTGTTTCTGTTCGTTTCATCTATTGAAGTGAAGATGTAAAGTAGTAAAGTGAATTGCTGACACTTATGTAAAATATAACGGAAAGATCGGATGTTACGTTGATGGATGGAGGCGATTGTGAACTTTTGTTGTAAACAGGTGAACTAATTCGTAAATGAATTACTGCGAGACGTAAAATGTTTGGTTGATTTTGAAGTGCTAAACCGCCCCACATATTGTTACAGGCATACTCTTCAATTACATATTTCTCGAGGAACGTAAGCATGCAACTGAGCTAGCTGTATGAGTTGCATAACTACTAATCAAAATAACGCACAAGCCATTCATTCATTCACAGTGCATCGTCATGAATGTTAACGTTCGATAGATGCATGAAATTGTGAACAAAAAGTGATCACCCGATACCCGTTGAGTGTTGTGCTTCCACGCCAATGCGATATCGGTGCACCCATCTACATTATCGACTGCTGCCACGTTGTTGATCGCTAAGTGATCGCTTTTGCCGACACAATTTGGGTGTCGCGATGCTGTAGTTGTTGTAGCTGTTGATGAAATCCCAACGAAAAGGTAATACACACTTCCATCGCTTTGCGTTCTTAAGTGCTTTTGCATTTGCAAAGCGCATTATTGCGGTATCGGTTGTTGGCTAATGTATGTGTTTAGGTGCGTTATTATGTACGTCCGATAATTTGAACTTCAGAACCACCAAAGTTAGAGTCACGGAATTTGGCGAAGTAATGCGCTGATGTCATATTCCATAGGCGACTGACTCTAAAATACACTCAACGAGTTCAGATCATTTATTAGTAGTTGATAAATTATTCCTTTATCATTTATCATTTATCAGTAGTTCGACTTCTGGAGAAATTGTTCTTTAAAGACATGAAATGCTTTTCAAAGACTTAAAATATGCATGGCAGCACCTTAAAAAGTTCTCTAAATTTTTTTGAAAATTTGTACGCTTCAACTTTATCAAACTCATTTCGCAATCGGTCGGAGTGACGGCAGGTCGAAAAAGCAATTGTTCAGGAGGTCGTTCGTTAAATTAAAAAGGCATAGTGATGCTTCATTGCTGCTGGGGTTATTTGTACGATCAGCCGATCTGATGTATGGAATTCAGGCGCTTCACGCCTATAAACGTTGACGCTCTTCCTCACTTTTTTCATTTATTAATTCTTTTTTGTACAATCCAAATAATCTACTTTTTCAGTTTGCATTTGCTTGGTCAGTGGTTTAGTGAGTTGAACGGTTAGCCATTGCTCTTAAAGAATGTGATGTAGTATAAGACATTTTGTTGTCTGCTATGGCCCATAATTTTTTGTTAGAGTTAATTTTATGTATTGAAAATTTTCCTCAGAGGCGACACTACCTACTCTTTTCATATAAAATTGGATTTATAAAGGGGAACGTTTTCTGAAAAAAATATGATAAATTTTTTCTATCAGTCGTACGCACAAATCATTACCGTCTATAGAGTATTTTTTTTAGCAAATGGCCAACAATACCATTCATTCGTTTATTTATTCAAAAATAATTCTAGGAAAACAAACGAAATATTTTGCAGCTTAGTGTGCACTTTTGCAATTAGAATGTACATACACAAGTATCGACGTCGCTATCCGTCCAGCAGCAAAAATCTCTTCTTTCAAGTTTCTTCGCTAAAAGGTTCATTTAATAGTCGTATTTATTGCCCATTAATTTTCTCAGTTCACGGCTGAATATGTATATTCTCAGTAGGCCTTACTTGGTTTATAGTTTTATGCAAATGGTAGTACGATTAACGATTGTCCACTATCAAACACAAATTTTTGTGAATGTGTTATTTTGAAGCAATTTGAACGAATGCTTTATGTTCAGCTATAAATGGATAGTTTATGGCTGCCATTTAGCTATAATCGATATTAGATAATTTATTTAAACGCTGAGTTCGAAGTTTACGATCGAGCTATCGGATCATCGTAGTTTGAAGAGTGCTTATATCTCGTGTTTTCAGCTTAGAAATGCTTTCGGTTAATTTCCCGATAGTTCATTAGAGCTTTTGGCTTCTGCAGATCGGCATTCCGAGCTGACATTTAGTAAGAAACGATACCAGCTTGGTGACCGCAGAACATCATTTCAAAAAAAACCTTCAAGGAAATTACGGCTTCATTGCGATTGAATAGAAATCACGAAACTGCTAAACAATCCGTTTGCTTTGATTACTGAAAACGGCATAGCTCCATTAAAGAACCCCATTAAGTGACCTCTTTCGTCTGCGTCATATTTCGTCATCTTTCTTCGGCGATACACCTTTCCGTGCATTCTCGATGGCATTCTCGAGGTCCGAATTATGAGGCAGCATATGCAGAAAGTCTCTGCGGATAAAAACCCCTAGGTTTTATTCACGTGCCAAAGATGTTATATTTGAATTCGGCAAACTGCCAAGGTAGCTCTGGCTGAACGTTACAAAGCATTCATTTCCACACTCCAAATCTCGAAACTAGCCATGTCTTTCTTTTATTACAACGGTAAAATTGTCATGACGAACAAAGACTTTTTATTCCGGTAGGCATTTTGCATATTCACTCGATGAGGTTGATTCATACCGACCTTTCTCTCCTTTACTTTTGTACTTCGTAAACCACTGCATGTGCAGATTGTGCAAAACACTTATATGCATATATCGAACTAAAAAAAAGAGAGAAAACCAATTGTTAAAATGAACGAAAGAAACGCGTAGTCTATTTGAGATGTTGGTGTTGTCTTCAATTTGTATAAACCTTCGCTGCATTCGCAAATTCCATCAACCTATAAAAGTTAGCAGTAAGTTGAACCAAGAACAATTAATAATCCGTACTGAGTTTATTTATTCATTTGCACATAACGTACAGTATAAAGAGAATAAATGTCGGTGTATAGCGCAAAGAAATTTGAACAACAAAAACAAATGCTGAAATTGAGGAAGTTACTCGACGAGATTTCAAATCTCTTCGTAATGAAGTCGAGGTTTTGTTTTTTTGTGTTTGCATACCTGTGATAATGTTAGTCTTTTTGTTTGTTTTTTCGTTGCAAAGGACAGAGCATTATTTCGCAATATTATTTCGCAATACGGTGGATTCTGGGAGTGATCGATCGTTGTTATGTTGAACAGTAAAAGTTAAATTTGCTTGATGGGTTTTTAAAAAAAGTTAAGCTTTTAACTAGCATTGTTTATCGCATAGAATGGTACAACCTTAAACAGTTGATTTTTTAAACGTCAAACCATTTAACATTTCCAATACTTAATAGCGGATGTGTTTGAAATTGAAGCATATAAAAGGCGAAGTGCTAGCATAGTTGTTGAAGTAAGATTCAATATATCGCCCATATTTATATTTGCCAAGGTTATATCACGAATGCAAAGACGTAGGCGAGCTAAGTAATTATGCAAAGAAATCTGAGTATATATATATACATGCGTTCACCATTTGCATATTTGCAAACGTCGAATTTGCAAAAATATACGAATGTTTGCAAGCAAAAATATTTGCAAACATATACGAATGCATTCGAGCAATAATACTCTAATTTTATTCGGCTTATTTTATTACAAGAAAGTTGTCATGTTTTTTGTTGTTTTTTTTCACCGGTTCTCTCATAATTTTTGAACAAAACTTATCGCACTCGCATTCAGAGAAAGTTCTCCCGAAAAATTATCCTATTTGAAAATTTTTTGGATAATGCATGCTAATATTCAGCAAAATTTTTTTTCCGAGCTCGGTTATAGCAGTGGGAAGGTCTTTTACAAGTTCTGTTGTCCCGGATAGGCAAATTTAATGTGTGGCAAATTTTCATATACATTTTTTCGATAGCCACTTTAATCGAAACCTATCACCGATCGCGCTATTCGTTGGCATCGTATGCAAAAATGTGGTCCGTGTAAGGAAAACAAACATGATTGAAAATATAAAAAGCTGAATAAAATGACTGAATGAATAATGAACGATTGATCGTTCATTCGATGACATTAATGACATATTACGCCTTCATAAGTGTATATGTTGCCATGGGCATTTCATCGAGCGTTTGATGATGAAATCTATTGATTTATTCACTTCTTTTTTGATCACAAAAAAATATTTGTGATCGATTTTGATCATGAACTGCTCATGATGATCGCTTCGCCAATCATTCGACGATTTGCAACTGCTTCAATGAGATGCTCGACTGATGCGATTGATGTACGCAATGCAGATATCAGTTTGTTAAGGTGCTGTGTGTGTAGTGGCGTGCTTCGCTTTGTTGTTGTTGTCGATAGTGTTTATGTGCAATAAGTTGATATCGTCGAGCGCTATTTCAAGAGTTTACAAAATGGCCACATCCGTACACAATGTTCATCCATCTCAAATCGGTGTAGTTGCCGCATTGGGCGACTCTTTCTCGGTTAGTGAGTGTGATTCGTCGTTCGTTTTCTGCACTAAAAATGTAGAGATGATCCGAGTTTACTTCCCGCTTTTCATAGCATCGACATCGTATATAGCTAATGTAATTGATATGCATGCAAAAAAATAACCAATCAACTAATCAAACCATCACATACGTGTGCATAAATACATACACATAGTACCGTATGACTTGGAATAGAGTTCTTCGGGGTTCACTTTTTTCTCGGTCTCAGGAGAGAAGGATTCTAATCGAGAGGAGAGGACTGTATTCGAGAGAGGGCATTTTTTAAGAGACATCGAGGGCGAGGGATTTGGTTTAGAACTGAAAAATCAGTTCATGGAACTGATTTTTTAATAATTTATGTATATGTTCCTCTGCTTACAGAGGTGCATATCAAAGCATCCTCCTCTAATTGTATCGAATATATAAGGAGAGGGTGGGGGCCTACAGGTGAATGATAGTACGGTAGCGTTCTTAAATGAATGGTAGCAGTGCTTAGGACGGTCCGATTTTTTTTTTTAAGGCTCTAATCGAGAAGAGAGAGCTGTATCATTCAAGTGATCTCGATATGGGCTCTTTTCGAGACAATACAATGTATGCGAATCGGAACCACGTTTTTCGTAGAATAAGATGCTGCTAGTTTTACTTCGATTATGAAAGTGCATTTGTTGATTTGCAGCATAAACATTTCGCGTATAAGAAATCTGTCTGCTTCCAGTTCAGCAGAGGTCGTTGGCTGGATAACTTATTCTTCTTCTTCACGTTCATTTTTTATAAATGTTGAAGGTGCTGTCAGTTTTTTTTTAACATCCACCAGTTTAAAAAAACCCTCGCTGAACAAATGGTTACAGTGGGATTCTGAAAGCGCTTTACGCTTTTGAGGGCACCAAGATCACGCCCAACATTGAATTTTGCAAAAACATATTGATTTATGGGTCATCTTGTCGGTAGATTTTGTGTAAAAAAACTTCCCCTTGTCCCGTAAACAGTAAGATTGTAATGGGATTAGGGGGAGAGGGGGGGAGAAGGATTCTAATCGAGAGGAGAGGACTGTATTCGAGAGAGGGCATTTTTTAAGAGACATCGAGGGAGAGGGATTTGGTTTAGAACTGAAAAATCAGTTCGTGGAACTGATTTTTTAATAATTTATATATATGTTCCTCTGCTTACAGAGGTGCATATCAAAGCATCCTCTAAATGTATCGAATATATAAGGAGAGGGTGGGGGCCTACAGGTGAATGATAGTACGGTAGCGTTCTTAAATGAATGGTAGCAGTGCTTAGGACGGTCCGATTTTTTTTTTTAAGGCTCTAATCGAGAAGAGAGAGCTGTATCATTCAAGTGATCTCGATATGGGCTCTTTTCGAGACAATACAATGTATGCGAATCGGAACCAAGTTTTTCGTAGAATAAGATGCTGCTAGTTTTACTTCGATTATGAAAGTGCATTTGTTGATTTGCAGCATAAACATTTCGCGTATAAGAAATCTGTCTGCTTCCAGTTCAGCAGAGGTCGTTGGCTGGATAACTTATTCTTCTTCTTCACGTTCATTTTTTATAAATGTTGAAGGTGCTGTCAGTTTTTTTTAACATCCACCAGTTTAAAAAAACCCTCGCTGAACAAATGGTTACAGTGGGATTCTGAAAGCGCTTTACGCTTTTGAGGGCACCAAGATCACGCCCAACATTGAATTTTGCAAAAACATATTGATTTATGGGTCATCTTGTCGGTAGATTTTGTGTAAAAAAACTTCCCCTTGTCCCGTAAACAGTAAGATTGTAATGGGATTAGGGGGAGAGGGGGGGAGGGGGAGGGGAAGAGATTGTCTCAGCGCACTCTTGTGCACAGTTGTTTTAAAATACCAACTTCTTTATTCTTGAGAAAGAATCATGGGAAGTGAATTTGAAGGTCGGTTATGGAGCGTCGCCCGATGATGTAAGAATGCTCAATTCGCATCCTCAATTTTCTTTCTCTATGGGCCTTGGAGGAGTTTTAAAGGAACACATCACCATCCCAAGTATGTATCTTGAAACCGATTAGAGCGTGATATGTTTTTGTCTTCAAAATTTTCTCTTCACTTAAATCAGCGAATTCGACTACCAAAAATCCTTCAAGTTCAAACTCATTAAAGAATCGCAATAAATGTTTTTAGTGGTTTTTAAAAATCATTTCGACTGCGATCGGTAAAGTTAGAGAACCATTTTTTTTTCCAAACAGTAGCGAGTTGTAAGCCTTTGAATTGTTAAGATGGCGATCATTTTGTTTCTGATCGTTTGTTCTCATTTCTGGTAACACTGTATGGGCTAATTCATGTTTAAGTTTTGCTTACCATTTTTAGATATTCTTCTGCAATTAGGCGCTTCTCTGGTTGGATATTCAACCAATGATGATGCCGGGTTAAACTTTGCGTTTCCCGGTGCTCTTTCGTCCGATTTGCAAAACCAGGCTGTGAATCTTGCTCAGCGATTCGCTGAAAAGGTACGCTTACTTCTCGTATTTGTTCATCAATATTAAAATCAGATTTCCTCTAAACCTCTATGCAAATTTACATCTCCAATGAGTGATGTCTTCCGCTTACAAATCGAATGCGTGGTGCTATCGAATGCTTTTTTTCCAACTTGTTCACTACATATACGGACGGATAGACTTATTGAGTAGTATTGCTGAATTTCGTTCTCTCGTTAGATTCTTTTCTGTTGAAATCCAACCGTTTGCAACCGATCTTTTGTTTTGAGTTTATTAATTAAGGACATTGAAACTAATTACAGGCGAAAAGTAGCAAATGGAAATTGCTGACAATCTTTATCGGACTCAACGATATGGCTCACGAATGTTTTCATCGCGTGCGTTTTTCTTTCCATATACACATGAAGATAGCCTCAATGCTATTTTATCGTTCTTCTAATTTTTTACCAGCATTAGCTCCAGCATGCTGCAATATTTGTTACGTCATTTTGAAATGATGCTTATGCGATTGGTATTCGTTTCATAAATCTGATTATGCTGTTCCATTCCGATATTTGCTGGTTAATAGAAATTCTTATCAGTGTGTATCATGCACCCAACTTGTTCACTACATATACGGACGGATAGACTTATTGAGTAGTATTGCTGAATTTCGTTCTCTCGTTAGATTCTTTTCTGTTGAAATCCAACCGTTTGCAACCGATCTTTTGTTTTGAGTTAATTAATTAAGGACATTGAAACTAATTACAGGCGAAAAGTAGCAAATGGAAATTGCTGACAATCTTTATCGGACTCAACGATATGGCTCACGAATGTTTTCATCGCGTGCGTTTTTCTTTCCATATACACATGAAGATAGCCTCAATGCTATTTTATCGTTCTTCTAATTTTTTACCAGCATTAGCTCCAGCATGCTGCAATATTTGTTACGTCATTTTGAAATGATGCTTATGCGATTGGTATTCGTTTCATAAATCTGATTATGCTGTTCCATTCCGATATTTGCTGGTTAATAGAAATTCTTATCAGTGTGTATCATGCACGGAACAGCCATTATCTGATTGGGACGACGAGTGTTGAGACCATAATCACACCTTTCCCCTCCTCCTCTCCTTTTTTTGCTAGTTATTTTGATTGGTTTCATAACCAGATAGAGCGGGTCAAAAGTTTCCTGACCCATTTGTTACTCGTCCTCTTCTTCCGTTCTTTTCGCCTCAGAGCCCGCCTATCAGGAAAATGTCTCACAGTGCAGTCTTTGGTCTAGAACTGATTTCTGAAAAAAAAAGTGCTCGCACGAAAAAAAACCGATATGCGATGAAAAATGTCACTATGGAAATTAGGCTGTAGTGAATCGTTATTTTGCTGTAAGCATTCATGTGTCGCCCTTAGTTATCGATGAAAAGTGGCACGGTACACTTCAAATGTTCGAAACGCTTTTGTGCAAGAAGAAAACCCTCGTGCCATTTCAAGAGGGCTTAATGGTATGCGAGAGGAGTGCACATAGATGGTGTAAGCAGGATGAATGCAAGGGGCATACGCAGGTCAGCATTTAATAGGAATCGATTTTATAAGGGATCAGTGCAAGTACCGTCGAGGTTACCAATTCATTGATCTTGTTATTCACACTTTCAGAGCGGTTTAGATGTGCTTCGTGATCGATACAAGAGTAATCTGGAAGGTGCGTTAGATGTTCTTTCGGGTACGTTGACACGCACAATCGTCAGTGTTGTATCGGTGCCCAATATTGCAACGTTGTTTGAAGCAGAAGCAAGTGCAACAGGCGCACAAATGCCGTTCGTTTTGTTCTGTAGTCAATACATGCCAAAAGGCTTGCATGATATGTGCTTTGATAACGATTGATTTCATAAATTGTCCGCAAATGTTTTGCAAATTTAATTATTCCGATCGCTTCTAGAAATCCTCTCCTGAAGATCTTCTTTTTTTTTCTGTGATCTAATTAATTGATTGAAGAGTGCGTATGAATTTTCAGCATATTCATTTGCCTATATCTCCTCATACATTCAATGAATCACTTTGAAGTCGAGTGTGAGAGTAATCCTAAGATGGACGAATCGTAATTACCAAATTTCATAGCTCAACTTTCGGATGTTCCCGAATCGAATGGAAACTTTTGCGTAAGGGACTGACAGGTCGAAACGCATGCACATACATGTGCACATAGATGACAATGTAATACCTGGCGAACCTGACCTGGTTTCTTGCACGTTTCTAAAAATTGAAAGATCAAAGGAGCAATTTTGTGCGACTGGAGCCTTTTGGATTTCGCGAAACGCTGTGGAATCCTTGAGTTGTGCGCATCACCATCTAGCTGATATAACGGGATACTAATGGGTAGTTCGAATGTGACACAGAACAAATCTTTATGAACACAGCGATGAGAATATGAAGCCTACGTAAAAAGAAGCTCCATATGGAGAAAGTGAAAATAGGTTCCCTCTACCCTAGGTTTTTCCTCACCTCTCTTCCCA
>JPKZ01022847.1:789276-802956 GCA_000803305.1 Toxocara canis
CCCCCTTCATGTTGATCCATTTCTGGCCAATCAGTTCACAACTTTTTGAAGTTGTTTCAACGTGGACACGAGACAAATGTGTGATATGTTAAACGGTGCCATCGAGTCGATTATTAAAGAAGGTCGTTATGAACGGGACGATTTTACTTTGGTTCAACAGCCGTTGTTCTCCTCTGAAAACGAGCCACCAAAAACAGTACGTTATCCATGTAAGATTCGAATAATTTTCAAAATTTAGAAGTGAGTGGATAAAACTTTTGAATAATTATGGAGGTACTTGGGGATACTATGGATACTATGCAAATATTTGGAGATGCATCATAAAATTTCATAATGCATTTAAGCAATGAAGGCTGTAATTATGCATAATTCTACCAGTAAGCCATAAAACTTTGATGATGGCCTTCACAGATTTTATCAAAGAAGATGCAAGAGAAAAGGGTGAGGGAAGATGGAGAGAGAGACGGGTTTCGTTGGCTGGATAAGCATTTTTCATCAGCAAATTCAGACGACGATACGTCTGTGTGAAACAGTTTGCATTGTTCGACGAATGAGAATTTGAATTCAGCCATATGCAAACTCAGCATTAAAATCGCTGAGGCCTGCGAAATTCGAAGTTGAGGCTGTTAAATTCTTTTAATTCAGCGCAAATTTGAACAGCCCAGTTTCGAGAGTGTTGATCGGAACCTCTGTTTGACGAGGGATGATCTGCAGGCAACTGGCGTGGTGGATAGGACACTGTTTGCTTCGGATGGGTTTCATTTGAGTCAAAAAGGCCAATCGATGTATGCGGCTGCGCTATGGAACAATATGCTTGAGCCTGTAGGGTCGAAATCGAGGCGATATCCGAACTACCCATATCGTCTTCGACTTCCAGATGAGGTATCTTCCAGATCCAGATCGTCTCTTCCTTATTAGTATATTTTTTCTTTAAATCGTTGAAAGGCACTTTTGTCACCAGGAGGGGGAGGGAAGGGGGAGATGGGAGGGCGTCGTACCTGGAAAAACATCGTACATATGCGGAGGAAGGCGAAACAAAAGCACAAAGTTGTATCCTTCGTCGCATCCTAAGACGTAACAGTTTAAGGTTGTAGGCAGGGTACGTGTCCGTAGTCTTTGTTAGGGCGTAGCTGCGTATAGGGAGTGGGTTTCATTTTTCGATGAAGTATAGTATTTCTTATGTGAAGCAGGTAATGCGTCATTAATTCCATTCTCTTCCATTCAAAATCCATCACATAAGCGATCTACAATGTAAGCGAAGTTGAGTTTCATTATCATCAATTATGAATAAGATCAGGCTTTTTTAAAGCGTTTTAAAAGCGAAATATTAGACTATTCGTAGCTTTACGATGCTATTATCAGATCTATTAGATGAAGAAACCATCGTATTTGTTCAAAATGTTCAACTCATTCATTCCAATTTTCAACTGTTATTTCACTTAGCTTAGAGGCACCCAACTGGACAATTCCTGGATCAGTATTTGAAGATATCGAAGATGATAGGCTCTGAGGTGGCATTCGATATTGGCAATTTTCTAAATTTTCCATCTGCACAGCCATACTCCAAAAAGGAAGCCGATTTTCTAAACTCATCTTAAATTTAAAAAAGTTCACACTCCTTTTTTTGTTGTAGGGACAATAGACGAAGGATTTGAATTCCGTCATTTTTTTCGCAAAGATTTTTAACGCTCATAATGATGGTGGATTGACTTTTTTTAAAATATTTGTTAAAATAAAAATAGATGAATAAAAATAATGTTAAAAAATTTTAAAAGAATTGTTAAAATAAAAATCAAAACAAAAAAAGAGATAAAAGATTCGAAACCGCAACGTATTTGTTTCAGGAATTTCCTTATATTCGAACATCGAATAATAGCAATAATTGTGACGGAAAACAATGTATCAGTGGACAAGAGAAGTTCATCGAGTTCTAGAGCGTTAGGGACGCTGCCACATATAGGCGAAATACGCTTAACTCATTTTTCGCATCTCATGCACAAATGTTCACCTTCGCAGTATTGTTTTTTTTTTTCGGAGCATCGTTCGATGAGCTATTTTGAAGTTCTGGCATAGACTGAATATTTTTGAAACGAAAAACAGTTCGATACGAAAACGTCGAAGGTTGACTTCGTTTGACTTATCCGGTACAATTGACTTCGTTTAGAGTGTTACCAGAAATATGAATGCGATTTTATGTCTCTGTGGCGTTCCAATCACTACTCGCATAACATACGCTATTTGTGTTGATCCATTTCTCTAGATAATCATCAAATGCACGTGGTCGTAAGTAATACTGATAGCATTTTTATCTTCATTATATGTACCGAATATGGACTACTAATGGCATTAAATTGTACTATGATGATGTTGTTCGAGATTTGCGGTTTGGGCAAACGGAAATTTTTAATAATTTTATGGTAAGATTACGAGATGATGCTTCGCTTAGCTTAACTATTATTGTTATATCAGGTTATGAAGTGTATATCAGGTTATGCCGCGATAAATAATTACGAGAAAAACATATTCATCATTCTTTTTTTCATCTTGTTTATAGACGTTCGACATGTTCGGGAGCTGGTAGCACAGATTGACAGCCAGTAATTGCTAAATAACGTGTCAGAGAAAGTTCGACGAATACTTAAATGGTCTTGCTTCTTCATATACAGGTGTAGAGGGAGAGGGCGAGAGAGAGATGGAGAGAGAAAAAGAGAGGAGAAATGAGGCGAAGAAATTCCAGTTCATCGAAATTCATTGATCCGATCAGCGAGGTGAGGAACTTTTGCACGACATCATTCAGCCAGTGAATTGAGAAATGCATAACTCATAGGTATTTTTTTAAATTAAAGCTCACAAATATTGCGACGGTGATTGTGGTGCATAAATCAAAGAAAACATATTTAATATGACAAGGTTATGTTTATTTGAGGTATGATAGCTTCTTCGTAACTCTTAGTTCACTCGAAATCGAACACGGCGATGACATGAAGTAATCAATACCTTAAATATGCAATTTTTTAGAGAGTAATTCAAGTAAAATTCATAGATTTTTGAGTATTGATCGGATACTTTAAAGAATTAGAGCTATTTTGAATGCGGGAATTCAAAAGAACATAAAATTGTTTTGTTTTTTTAAACTATATGCTAAGGAAATTTCGAAGTAGAAAACGGCACCATACCATCCTTTCTTTGCTGCGATAATAAAAACTGCTATGAAAATAATGATAATTATGCCGACACTTGCAACTGCTATTATTATTTGCCGTTTTTTTCTTCGTTGCACGATCCTTTCGGTGGCCGTTCCTGTAATTGTTTTTGAAATATTCGACTGTACTTAAAAATATGTAAAAGTAATGCGGCTCGCAATATGTCTGTCTATGCGATTGATCGAGAATCTTTAATTGTGAAGTGGAGCAATTGCTAACATGATTAGCGTAACGATTTGGTGTAGAATTGCTTGTTTTATATATGCCAACGATCTTGCAAGCAATTGAGAAAAAGATGAATTTCTCTGGGACAAATGAATTTTGCAATATCATTGTCATGGATGATGATCGAGCCGTTTACAGCCTCATTTTCTGCATGGTTCTCTTCGCCATGCAGGGTTCACTCCGTCATGCAGGGTTCACTCCGTCATGCAGGGTTCACTCCGCCACGCAGGATTCACTCCGCCATATTTAGCCGTTGTGTGCCATTAGAAAAACGTATTTGTGTTTGAGTTTTGAATTGAGATAATTTTCACTCACCTTGAATTTCACTAGTGTCACTTTCTTTGTCTCGTATTAACACTGAGCGCGTAAATTTCTGAAAACTAAACCTTACAATAATAAGTCAAGCAGATTTACATGAGAGCCAAAAAAGAACGGAAAAAGAATCATGAAATCAAATCAAAAAAAAAACAACTAGGCCAAAACATGAAAATATATCGCTCATGAACATTACACCTATAGTAAACGCATGGGGGGTTTTCTGTTAAATCCATCAACGATTATCTAAACTGTCCTTATAAATATCTGTCTCGAATAGCGTTTTCGATGTATATAAGTGAAAGCACACATAGAGTGGAACGATTGATTTTAAAGGCTCAAATAATGGCTGTTCTAAGATGACATACGGAGGAAGGGAGAGGAGGGGGGTGGGAGGCAAAAACTATCTCTATCCTTCCAAGTGGATGACTTTGTGGGAATCGAATACTTTGTGTACCGGATACTTGTGCGAAATATCGGATACCGGATACATTGTGGGAAAAAACGTTTTCGTCTTCTCTAGGAAATCAGTTCGCTTGAATAAAAGCATCGAAATCTACGCACTCCTTCCCTTCCTCCTCAACCCCGTCCTCGAAATATCTCGCCGAAAAACCCATACACAACTCCAAATCAAGAACTCCTCTTCTGCCAATTTCAGTGCACATAGTCTACAATAATTAGATCGTACCTTTGCTGTAATGATCGGACCACCTGAAAGATAACAGCTATTATTTTAAAAGTGGAAGTCACCACTATATATGGGCATAATGTAACTATTGTACCGCAAGTGTCAGGGCTGATTGCGCTAGTGAGATTTCAGAAACATATCTTGGAAGTGTGAAGCTTCTATAGATGGTGAACAAATAAAGTTCGGCACATTCAAAAAAAAGCGTCATATGTCCAATGGTCATTTTCTGGGGAAGTGATGTTGCCCTTGAAGAGGCGTATATTCATGGGTAGTCACAGAAAAGAAGCCTCACTTATGGAGTCAACACGGACACTAGAAATTTGATATTTCTTTCCCCATACAGTTCGACAAGAACTGTCGGTAACGAGGGTGAAGGCCATGTAGAAAAAAAGGGATATAGAAGAGGAGTCGAAAAGGAGGAGATGGAAAGAGAGATGGTACCGCTTCCCCTTAGACCTGATTAAGAGGAATATTTTAAACCCGTTCATTTCAAACTTTCGGACTTTTCTCACCTCTCCTGTACCCCTCACATAAATAGCTTTGTCTCTTGTAGCAATCCTGAGTTTCTCCAAATGCGTTGCTTCCTATAGTTAAATCGATTCCATATTTAATCCTACCGGCACATAGCAAACGCTGAGTTGCGAATTACATGTGCCCATAAAAGAAGCTTCAGCTTCAAAATCACTCGTAAGTAGGCTGACCTAATTCTCTTGATGATCGCCTGCTTTTGCTTGCTATCTTCTCTAATCCAGGTCGCTTAGGTCGGTTGGACCCTTGTGGCCTTGCTGGACTATCGTCGCTAGAGCTAAATTTACTTGTTTCCCTGAAAGTTGGCATATCACTTTTTGCTTTGTTAGACGGTGAAATACTCACTGTTCGAGATCGCCTATCTGAGATGCACTATCCTGGAAAGGGCTCGTTCTACTAATACATCCTTAATCTGGAAGAAACTCAGTGGAGATAGTTAGAACAAACTAGAATTCCCACCCCAACCTTAGACATTTGATGATGGGTACGACGAGAAAGCGAAACAACCATTTACAAGTACTGTCTCGCATTATTACATCCTTTCGAATGTAGTTCTCAACGCCATCGATAAGGGCTCGATCATGCACATGTTGGTCATGTCGGAGGGATTATTAGAGAAGAGTAGTTTGGGAACAGTCGTATGACTGCACCGGAAAGGAATACCTTAGCGCAGTAACTGAACGCCCGAACAGCTGTCTCTTTTAAGCGTTTAAAGAAAAATGAAATGGCACAATGTTTGCTGCACTCATTTGTTATGAGTAACGAATAAAAAGAGACTGAAAATGACACATGCATGCACATTTAGATTGCGGCCACAAACGGAATGAGAATTTAATGACACGGTTCCATTCAGTGCCACTCATCTTTTCCGTACAGCGAAAAATTGTTATACTTGGATCGCAATGCACCACATGCGGAGGGCTTATGGCGTTCACCTCGGGAAGTCTCCCTTTTCCAAACAAAAAATACCTATCCGGTTTGTTCCCTTTTCTAACGAACCTTTAGAATTAATGCGACCCTCCAAAATGATCATGTTCGAGCATTATTGGTCACCGAAATAAAACAAATATGCAAGGACAAATATACATATATATATATATATATATATATATATATATATATATATATATATATATATATATATATATATATATATATATATATATATATATATATACATTATATATACATATACATGAATCGGTCATAATTCGCCCTGATCAAAAGGAAACAATAATAACGAATAGCAAAAATATGCGATAGCGAAAATGCACATGCGATCTACCGTACAGACAATGAGGAACAAGAATCTCACATTTAATCGTGTAGCTGAGCGTATTTGAATTCACGTTTGGCAGATCAGCAATGAACCAACCGACGTTCAACTCACCACATTTAGCAAATGGGCATTGACATCAATGAGTGCAAACGTTGAGAGAGAATATTCAAATCGAGAATCCATCTCATTATTTCATTGTGTTTAGATCGCTTCATAGTTATTTGTAGACAAATGCGCTAATATTCAAGCTGTAGGAAACGATGCTATGTTAACGAGAAGTGGAGAAGTGCGCTATAGTCTTTGAAGCGAATTTGCTTATGCAATTCCGTTTATGAGATCAATCACTTTCATAAATTTTTAAACGAAAAAAAGCCATGAGAGCTGTAATAATGCATACAAA
Source organism: Toxocara canis (assembly GCA_000803305.1). Classification (NCBI taxonomy): domain Eukaryota; kingdom Metazoa; phylum Nematoda; class Chromadorea; order Rhabditida; family Toxocaridae; genus Toxocara; species Toxocara canis. The sequence goes on from JPKZ01022847.1 coordinate 795,915, forward strand.
TCTTTTTATATCAGCCAAGAGTCATAAAATGCAAAATTTTTTCACTCTATACAATGACTCGAATTTTCACGACCGACGCTTAAAACGTCACTTCGATTCCGACGAATATAAACGTTGGCATTCCAGCACATATGACCTTCATCATGATGTTCAAATCGAAATTTTACACGGCAATCATCTCTGAAGCAGTGCCGTATAGAATACATTTGTTGGAGTAAGACTGCCTCAGAAATGGGGGAAGGGGGGGGACGGAGGAGGGGGAGATGGACAGAGTGGAGGGAACATAGATATTCTATGTTTGAAGGGGCGCATGTTAAGATACCAAAAATTACGTTTCCTGGTTTTTGATCATTCCGTCCCATCCCGTTGGAAGAATCAATTCAACTGCATCGATTTTCGTTATCTGAACCATTAAACAGCAATCCCTCTACCACTTTGATTTCCTATATGTTTCCCTGCTATCGCGTTTACTGACTGCCCAAAATTGAGCCATAAGTTCGTTTTTTTTGCCGTACAAGGAAACATAGAGAAAAGTTCCTGATTTCGGCCCAAAAAAAAACCTTAGCAGTGGATTTTTTGCGTGCACAGTGAACTGCTTTACAAAAATGCGACTGCAAGCATTCTATAATGGAAGAGGTACAGGTATGCACAGAAAGTACAGATAAGTACTTTATAGAAGGTAGAAATATATCGTAATATGCACATAAAAATCGCATGAATACTGTCCTCTACTACTTGGCGTTTTGAAAATGTGGAGGTGATGTGCTGTAGAGGATCTTCGCATTTCATATTTGTATACAAATCGTCACGTTGTTGCAATACGGTATAGCAAAAAAAAGTACAAATATTGTTTAAAAAGACGAATACTTCTTTTTTCTGTCTTATCTTTTGTACTTAAAGGGTTTATCCGTTACGAGGAAGAACGCGGAATGATTAGACAGCAGAACGATACTAACGGCTGATCGTTGTTACTGTGTTACGAGGATCTCTAGAGTTCATCAGATGAGGCGCGTAAGAAACAAATGAGTGCAAACGTGGCGTAGAAAGAAATTGCTATGTCACCGTTTGAGAAACAATGCAAAGGTTTGTGAACCACACGCAATAAAGCGAAGGCAAATAAGCCGAAAGAATTTACTAAACTTTATGTGAATGGTTTTTTTATGTGAATTTACTAAACTGTGAAATTACCTGTCAACCAGGGAAATCGGATCGCCGGCACCGTTTTGACCGGAACGATTTGACCTAATCGACGAACTACCCGATAGATTAATGCCGTTGAAGATGACTGCTAAAAACCGTACGTACACTCTGGGGCTACAGAGGTTTTGGATGATCATATTACGTAATAGTACTGTTACGAAAGAAACATAGAGAGAAGTAACAGGAAAAGAAATCTATTGGAATGTGAGTGTTTGCGAGCTCGAGAATATTTTCCAGAATTGTTGCGTAACGAAGTCATACATCTCATCACTATCCTGTTTGATGTGGCAAATGATTCTCTAACAACGAAAGCAACGACGACGATTCGGCTCTCTATCCTTCTCTCTCCCTCCCCCACCCCCCCCCCCCCCCCCCCCCCCCCCCCCCCCCCCCCCCCCCCCCCTTCTCTCTCTCTCTCTCTCTCTGTGTCGACTTTTCAACTTCACCCAATACCTACCATACGTCAATGCTGATTCCGGCACAGCTTAAAATCGACCTCCATCAGGCAGTTCTCGGTTGAGTCCTCCAGGACAACTTTGACTCGGTTCAGCGAGCTCGCTCCAGAAGATCAGCAGGCAAGGTTACACTGTAACTGTTCCATCCACTCAAAGTGAGCAACTTTACAGCTTGGCTAATCATGCTATATGCACTTCTAAATTTCTCCGCAGTTGAGGAACTGGTTTGAAATTGTGCGTGTGAGATGTCCGGCAGCGCGATCGCTCCTCTCAAATTTCACAGTTCGAGCTTCACTGGTTTCCACGTCGACCTGCGGACCACACAGAGAGACAGATAGATACACGCACATACAAAGGCAACGACATAGCCATGCTGAGGAGAAAGGAATTGGCGACATCAGCCCAAAATGGGCCACAAAGGATCGTGAACTGTCGTTACACTCGGTTCCACGGCGGTCGGGTCTATCGCTGTGCCGCCGACTTTTGACCCGCGGCTGCGAATCCCCCATTCTATTGATGATGCGCCCGGCAAATGCAAACATGCCAAAGCGCATACAAATATCTTGAATGGTACTAGGTGAGTGAACTTGTGCTAAATTATGCCCACCTATAGTGATGTACTGAAGGTGAAGTACGACGAGTGGTCACCGCTTCAACTATCGCAGGGGAAAGCCTTTGTGAATTACTAACGACAAAATATAGTGTTGCGAGAATTTAACAATATCACCTAATCTTGGAACGATATTAAGCGCCTTGTAGCTTCAAACTCGTTTAGTAGGGATAGTGTTTGAGTGGTAGAGCAGATGCATTCGATAGAGAGGGAAGAAAATGGCGACGAAGGGAAGTGATGGTGGTGCTTGTTCTCATGTCGTCGAGCAGCGATCAACGGTGGAAGAGAAGAACAATCGCACTTTGGCAAATACGGTCGAACGTAATCGATTCGGACGGGGAACCCATACACAGTCTACGCAGGTTCAATCGCTTGTCTATTCATTTGCCTCGTTTCGTATTGCACATACACAGAGGGTGCGAGAGGTTACAGGTTAACTTTAATAACTGAATAAGGCGAGACAGTTCAGCACCAGTTAGGAAGGTTATAATCTAACAAATCCCATTTCGAAATAATAGTGTTGAAACACTGACAACCTTTTGCAGTAAGCGAATCCCAACGGTTAGTTAAACATCTTGTAAAAAAATCTTGGGTGACACTTTTCATATGTTGTTTTCGTAACTGGAAGTTGTTTCCCTGTTTTCGTTAGTAGAATTTAAAAAATAGAGATGAATGAATCTATGTAGATGAATGCGAACGAGGTTCTGTAGAGCGTACATAGGTCTATTTTAGCTCTTGTTCGTTCGAGGATTTTCAAGATCCCTTATTTTATGACGTAAGCAATTAACCATTTTATTAATTTATTAATTTGTTCGCAATTAATTATTAAGATCCTTTTTTCTAGTAATTACGATTTTGGAAAGCGATTTTCGCAAAAAAAACGTTGAGCCTTCTCGTTACGAATGCAGTCTTTTTTAAACGCAAGCGCCAAACCTCAGGAGCATACTCGAACAACGTGCGAACATAAATTTTGAAGGTAGATGCGTAAAAACGGATATCATAGGATTTTAACGAACGAAGGAGATGATGACATTTGCAATAGACTGCTTAAACAAATTTAATTATATGAGACTTAAATGATAGGTTAGAATCAATAAGAACACCTTGATCACGAGCGCAATCGAAAGAGGGTAATGTCAAATCCCCGGGCATAAAAGGATGTGGATCATTAGACCTACCAATATGGAGAATAGGGCACTTGGGGAACGGAAATGGGAGGAGACCATTTAGGTGACCGGTAATACTATGGAGTTAGATGTTTGCTGAAAGTGAAACGGTTGTCTGAGTAAACCGAATGGTCAGCACATAACCTTAGATCATCGGCATATAACTTAACCTGGAAGCCTGTGGGGAGCGAATCGAGATGATCATGGATATATAGATGAAGAGGCAAAGGGTCCAATACGCCGCCCTGAGGAACCACTGTGGGCGATCATTTCGTCCGAATACGGCCTGAGTGTCTTTATCAAAAATCGAACAGGAACATAATCAAAAGCTTTGACGAAATCGACACAAAAGCAGTCGAGGCCCTATTTTTCTGAATACTTTTATACCCATCGCACATACCGACTAGAATTTGTGAGACTGTCGATTTGCTGGCAAGGAAACCGTACTGGTCGATGTAAATAGGTTTATAACGAAACAGAAATGATAATAATACTTCAGCAATGAAACTCTCAAGAATACGGAATAAAACACAGGTCAGTGAGATCGACAGGTAACTGATCGCGTCATCACGTTGTCTGTTTTTAAAGATCGGGATGATTATGGGCAGTTTCCATAAGAGGGGTAGTTTACCAAAGTCAAGTGATTCGCAGAAGAGGATTGTTACAACTGCTGCTATATGGAAAGCAGTATGTTTAAGAATGAAATGAGGGATGGAGTCAGGAACCGTAACGTCCTTAAAGTGTAATGATCGCAACCTTTTGAAAACCTCCAAGACGTTAACTTAAATTTCGTAAATGGTTCGACTAGTCCTGTTGGTTATATCTGGGCGATCATAGATCGGAATAGCAGAGAAAAGGGACGAAAAATGATGGCGAAGGTGTTAGCTTTAGATAAATTTCCACTTCCTACAGTGCCATTGCAGAGTTTGTGGTAGATGCCCATGGGGCCGTTGGAGAAAACCGTACGGTCTATGTAATTATGAATGTGAACGAAGCTTTTTCTCATAAACACGAGTCTTTTGTCGTAACAAGCATTTGATATAGGGAGGACAAACTATGGGTCTACAGGATTCTAATTTGAAGAGGGCATTAGTGTCCATTAACCGTAGGCGTAATGAAACCAAATTTTCACATTTATGATCAGTAGTGAGGCATTCAGAAAGCTGCGAGTTCGAATCACAACGAAAGACAGAAATTGATCTGTTCAGAATTACCATTACGGTTATCTCGGAACACACACCTGCTGTTCTTGGGAACGTTAATATCAAAAATGATAGAACGATAATCAGATGTAAGAAAGTTAGGAGCAGTTGGACAGCAGCAACAAATCTCTGAGGTCGACAGAAAACCGGGTTAGGAGCATTATTTGAGCGAGCAGATTCTAAAGCGCATTGGATGAAAGACTAGGCAAGCGAAGCGTTAATAAGGAGTGAGCCCAGATTAACTTTAGCCGTAAGAGAGTATAAGTCAGTCTGTGGGAGGTTGAAATCCCCATAAAGAATGCATTTAGTAAAGTTACAGGATTTTTCAACTAAGATATTAATAGCAGCATATATGTCGTCGAACGATGCATCAGAGGGATGATACCCATATTGAATACACATTTTGACATGTAAATTCATTACCGTGATGTAATATTCAATACCGAAAACACTATCGGCCCTCGCAAGAACATTTTACGAACTAGATTCAGGCAACTTCTGCAAGGCCGCTTCAACCTGTCAGCTCAGTGAATAATAATATTTCGAGTCTAGGCGAAGCATAGAATCAATCGTGTTCAAAGCGTTCGTCGAAAATAATGTAACGCAAATACTATGTGAATGAGAGAGATCTGAAAAGGTACGCAGCTTAGGTAGTTTAGAAACAATAGGCTGAGCAGTGAATGCAGCATAGGTAAATGATTTTGAGGAAAGTTATGGGTTGGGAGCAACTAACTAATTAGTTTGGTGAGATTGGTCAGCTGCCAGCTGAATCTAGGGCCTGATGATGGTTGCAGTCCATAACACTGAGCAATATTTCTCGTCTATGCTTGGTGTTGCCTTTTTTTTCCTTCCTCCAACGTTTTTCGGAGTATTTCATAAAATGTTGGAGAGAGAATGGGGCCATTTCAACGAGGAAACTATATCTGTGCTTTTTTCGAGATGTGAGATACAATATCAAGGTAGGTCGAGAGGGATGTTTTATTGAAGCTGATGCAGCACCTTTGTAACAGGTCATATCCTCTTGAAAACGATGAAATTTTTGTTATTTGGTGGTCACTTGTGCACAAAAATTCTCCAACTTGTTAATGACTTTTTCACTTACACATGGGAAAGGAATTCATCGGTAATCGATTTATTAAGCCTAGCTATGGTCCGGAACCTTCGATTTCGTTCTTTCAGCGGATTGTTTTGCAGTTACCTCCTGAAGGCTGCGGAAAAGCGAAAGCTATGGAAGACGAACAACAGATGACTCGCTACGCTAGCTCACTGCCGTTGGATGGTCGCTCTTCCGTGAGGTAGTATATACATATATATGTACATACATATATATATATTTATATACATATTGTCATGTTTTATTTATGACCCATCAATGCATTAAAATTGGCGGTTGGTAGGCGAGGAGGTGATGTTGGCACCACCACGATTTCGATCATATTGGAGCGATTTTTTAATATCGAAAATGCCGAATTTTTGAAGAAAATTCTAAAACAGTCATTGCAGTGCAGAATTTTTAGCGTTTTAAGCACCCGTTTTTTCTGCTTTAAAAGTTTTTTCGAACCAACTCCTCCATCGCTCCCCTGTCCTCCACCCTCTTTTCCCCCACCGCGCCCTTGCCCACTGTCCTTCCACCTTCCTTTACGATTTTCCTTCTGGGATTGTTTACGATCCTTCTGGGCATCGAATTCCAACCGTTAGAGTTTTGATGTCATATTTTTTTCTTCAGCTTTGCTTATATTTTCTTCTCCTTTGGCTCTTTTCGTACTAATTGTTCCAAGGCAACCGCGGCATTATCTCGAAACCGAGGGTGCGACTTGCTTCTGATCCAGTCCGTGGCGAAAGCGAGAGGAGGGCAAATGGCGTAATCAGCCGAAGAAAGATTTCTTCTTTGTTTCTTGACTTGCCTCGTTACATTCGTTCTGCTTAGTATTTGTTGAAGAAGGTTTATTGCGAGGGGTATCGCTGTGGCTGTTTATTCGGATTACTCCGTGTTGGTTGCCCACAGTGCTCTTACTTACCTTATCTTTCTCCCCTCGCTAGTGTCGTTTAGTCAAAGCGTTGTTCGTTTTTTTTTCATTGTGGTATTTCTCTCTTCGCTCATAGTCGAAGAGTATTTTGAGTGCTGAGGTCACTGATATTGAAATGAACGATTGATGCTGAAACATTTCACTGCAACTTGTTTATAAATGTTAGCGCGCCTGATTGATGAAGTCATTCCGTTTTCGGAAAGAGCTATGAAGTCAAACTGTCTGTTAAGGAGTTTTTTTTTAGATTTTTGTTGGGAACTTCGTGCATCTGCATCCTTTTTTTGTGTGATGTTTGCGCTTTTTTTTTTGGAGGGAAGGGGATGGTTGAAGAGGAGGTGAGGACGACAGCAGATGATTGAGGGGGGGGGGGGGGGGGAAAATT
>JPKZ01022847.1:821671-885921 GCA_000803305.1 Toxocara canis
AGGGGGAAGAGTAGGGGAGGGGAGGGTAGGAGGGTGAGTGAGGAGAGGAATGTGCACAAATGCTGAGATTTTCCAAAGAATCTCTTATTATACGCGAACAAAATGAATTCCATTCATGTAATGATCACAACACCTCGAAAAGCCACAAAAAAACCTAGTGAAATTAAATTATCCCCACAGATTTACGGCTATATGTTTGCTTTTTGGAGAACATAAGGAAATTTAAAAAAAAAAATAGAGTCGCTTAAAAATAATCTCGTTACAATCGCTCGTTTGTTCTGTGAAAGAATGTGTCTGCTATTAGCGTTCAGTGCACCTTTCATAAACACATGGAGCGTGCCAAAGCATACAGGATCCTTTAACCATGAAGCGAGAGGGGGGGGGGGGGGGGGGGGGGGGGGGGGGCCCCACTTGTTGTTGTTGTTGTTGTTGTTGTTGTTGTTGTTGTTGTTGTTGTTGTTGTTGTTGTTGTTGTTGTTGTTGTTGTTGTTGTTGTTGTTGTTGTTGTTGTTGTTGTTGTTGTTGTTGTTGTTGTTGTTGTTGTTGTTGCTGTTGTTGCTGTTGCTGAATTTGTTGCTGTTGCTGTTGCTGTTGTGGCTGCTGCTGTTGCGTATACTGTTGCTGGGACGTAGTTGCAGCTTGTGGTTCATTCTGCTGATACGGTTGCATAGTCGAAGGGTACATCTGCGCTTGCGAACGCATTCCACTCATTTCATTCTGAAATTTTCTAAAAACGGTTTGCATCCTCGTCTTGGCAAATTGTCATGAATTCGAACACTAGACGCAGCAACACAAACATTAACACTGTTTGTGTTGCTGCCTCTAAATATTTCAACAGAAGTTACCTCATAAAGGATGCAGTATCAGTCGTACAACTATGTCCACAAAACGCAGCTGCTAAAGAACAATAAAATGCCACTGTCCCCTAATATTTATTGCAACAACATGGCAATAATTCAGCATTAAGTCTTTAGCTTCCCAATTCCAGCCGTTTAAGCGCATAAGAAAGAATTGGATGCAGATATGGACTTAAAAAAAATCTTTTTTACAAAGTGCACAAGCTTTTTCACATTTGCAGATCATCTTCAAAATTTCTTGACTCTTCCAGTTTTTCCAGTTTCCCAAGATGAATTGATGTCGTCACATGATAACAACGTCAATAGATCACCTTCCGCTAACCGCAATTATGGCACAATTGAAACGTTCATTAATCGACTTGCTCGATTAATCATAACACGTCCAAAGTTCATTTTAACAAGCTGCTTTCATAACAACGATACGAACTGTGACCGAAAAAAAACGGACAGAACGGACAGCAACTAGAACCGTAATTGAGGGAACGGACTCCAAAAGCATAGCAATATGCGAAAAAAATTATAGTGACGCGTTTCTAATTCTGTTGGCCGTCATATATTTCTGAATCCGTTTCGATTACCACGTGCTAGAGTACACCATCCAATACTGTAAGCGTTTGGTTACGATCACAGCTTTCATCTGCATCGGTCTGTGACCTCATTTTCTTTTCTTAAAAAAAAAATTTCTCTTATCCTTATTCTCTCACTTCATATAATTTTTGTCTGCTATTTCTTGACCGAGCGATTTGCAAATGCCAACTTTTACGCCCACGGGGTTGGTGAGGCCATCCATGGCAGTTGCGAAATATTTTTGACATTAACGGCTGGAAAATGAAATTTTGAGCAAAAATTCGGCTTTGCACCATGGTTTCTCTATACCGAACAATCCATCATCGGCATTACTTTTTACAGTTTGGAAATATAACACCAACTTCCCAAACAGTTTACATATTGCAGGGAAGGAAAGGTTAGCGCAATCGCTACCGACTACTTTTAACCCAGAATCAGTGACACAGTACTCTACCAGCTGGTCATGACCACACTAATGAATATCGACATATAAAAGAAAATGATTTTAAGATCCAGAAGCTGAATACTGATCCTTTAAAAAAATAACAATTTTAAGAACAAAGTAATTTTAAGAAGTAAAGGTAATAATTTTCAAATTAATGCATCCATAGCACATCCTTTAACTTGCTCTAATAAAACCCATAAATGATAGGATGATGATAGGTAGACCTGCTGTACACGTGCACCGTACGTTCGTTGTGGCACACCTTGCATGGGACCACCGTACATCTGCTGACTGGGTACACCGCCTGATGAAGTCATCATGCCTCCCTGCATACCCATCATTGACTGTTGGCGTTGTTGTTCACCCATGCCCGGGTACGCCATCCCCATGCCACCACCACCTTAAATGAATCATTTTAAAACTCATCATCAAGAGAATAAAATTATAATCGCTCCAATGCATTCCCCTTTAGTCAATCAATAATGCGGTTGTCGCATAGCTTACTCACAACGCGAACAGCCTTGGCAAATCGGAAACGCAACGTATATGTCATATACGTATGACTTGTGCAACAGCCTAGTGCCTCCATCGCGCATGTTATATTTTCTCGTGCTTCGGCCTCATTGTCACACATTTCCGACTTGAAACAATTCCAATTCGTCACTTCTCCCCACGTTTTATCCCATAACCATGCGTCAACCTCTTATCCGTCATTTGTCGAGTGCACGATTTTACGCTCCACTTACGCCAGAAATTAAAGAAAAAATCCTACAAGAGAAAAGAACAAAACCAAATTTTATCATCACTATTCGGTGAGTGGAACAGACTAGCCATAACGCAAAAACCGCATGCATTTGGCGAATTGAGCATAACCATAACCAGTCTTGTGCTTATGACTGCCACACAGGCTAAGAGCAAACGGCGCGAACGAGTTAGTGCAATATTTCGGTATGATAAATCAACCCTAACACCACCATGATAATCATCAAGTGCCGCCTTAGGCTAGAATAAATTTCAACCTAGCTAGCATACATATCTTTGACTAAGTGATCCGAGAACGCTAAAAATTACAACTCTAAGTCCAAGAGCCATCCCCGTAATAAACGATCAAACAAGCTCAGATAAAACAAACCTAACGCAAACTCGAAAGCTAAATCACATGTATATTCCAGTAAAGTTCTCCGTTCACAATACAAAAAATGCGCCTTGTATAATCACTGAGACACTTTAAACGCATAAAAATAATGATGAAACGCTGCTGTGAACCAAACTCATTATTTTACGAAATTCATTCCAGGGCACCAAATGATGGACGAAGAGTTCTGACGCATAACGATTATTTAGCTTGGTCCTCGATCAGATACAAAAGCGAATTGGTTTAACGATGGCGTTTGGTTCCAAAGATGGTCACTAGGCTAGCCTACACTTCTGTATATACAACAAATAGCCTGATATAACGTACTCCTCGTCAGAGTCAAAAAATACTAAAATGAGTCATAGCTTGATCCATCCTGCGAAAATACGAATAACAATACACCAGTATAATACTAAACAAAAATATATAAGTAAACGTAATGGCCACAGAAAATCGTGCAACGATAGTTTTAGAAAGATAAAACGCAAACCTTGTGATTGCTGATAATACATTGGCTGATTCGGATTACCACCGGTATTTTGCATTTTCTTTTCTTCAAACTGAAAAGCACAACGATGAAGACTGAAAAAAAAAAACGGTCAATGGGAGGCAGGAAAGCGGTGATCTCCAGGATAGACACATTCAATTCTTAGACCCACAGTGACAAGCAACATCTGATGGGACCAACCCCCTTCCTCGCCCGCCGATGCTCGCGCTAATCAACCCTCGCCTTCCTGTGAAACGAATAGTCTAATTAACACAGCTATCTGTACTTTAGCTACTGCAACGAAGTAAGCAGTCAAACAGCAAAAGCCAAAGTAAATAATAGAGAATTAAATTCTTGTTTTATCTCTTTCCGTTCTGCACCATCCCTTTTGTGAGGTCGTGCAATACAACTGAGAGTACACATGGCATTATGTTCTCTCAAGTAGTCATTGAACACTATATTTTTGAGGGCGTTGTGACCATTCACCAACGAGGGGGGAGACAAAGAAAGGAGAAGTGAAAATACGACGAAGAAAGATAAAAAGAGTAGTCAGTCCGAAGATGGTGCCAGTTTGGCAAGTGCTGATCTAGCGTTCATAAATGCGGAAATGAGTGCAGCCAACTGCATACGATCGGTACATCCATGCGAGAGACGATACTCGATATGAGCCATTTGCGCAACCAACACAGATGTCACCTCCGAAGGTACGTCTAACTGGAATACTGTATCGAGCAGCGACGCCAATATATCGACAAGTGCAAACCCGTTCAAACATCGGATACTCTCTATCTCTGAAGAATTTACATTGCATGAGTTTCAACAGCTAGACGCGAAGGCGAAAAAGTAGATGCAAGCGAAAAAGTAGATGCAAGCGAAAATGAACGCAACAACAGTTAGAGAAGGAGAAGAATTCGAGCACTGACTTTCGGAATAGTGCGCGACTGGACTATTGGCTTGTCGTTGCCCTACGTCCTATTTCTCCTCTACCTTTAGTTCAGTCAATGCTAAACGAAGATACTAAATGCAATACGTCAAGCAGCATCAAAATGGAAGCACAGCGATTAAAAATACTTCATCTTATGGTTAAAATTACTTCATCTCATTCATTATAAGACCTGAAAATGGTGCATAATTTTCTCTAGCCGGCTCCCGATTGGAAGACTTTCACTCATCGCAAACCTCCACTTTAGTCACATTCATGTTCACATCGACACGCTGTACTACTTGCTAGTAGATGCAAGCGAAAATGAACGCAACAACAGTTAGAGAAGGAGAAGAATTCGAGCACTGACTTTCGGAATAGTGCGCGACTGGACTATTGGCTTGTCGTTGCCCTACGTCCTATTTCTCCTCTACCTTTAGTTCAGTCAATGCTAAACGAAGATACTAAATGCAATACGTCAAGCAGCATCAAAATGGAAGCACAGCGATTAAAAATACTTCATCTTATGGTTAAAATTACTTCATCTCATTCATTATAAGACCTGAAAATGGTGCATAATTTTCTCTAGCCGGCTCCCGATTGGAAGACTTTCACTCATCGCAAACCTCCACTTTAGTCACATTCATGTTCACATCGACACGCTGTACTACTTGCTTGCATAAATGCAATTTGATCGATGCGAGTACCAATGAAAAACAAAAAAGCAGCCAACTTGTGAACGCGTCTTCAAAAGAGTCGTTGAGAAGAATTTTAACGATGTTCTCAATTTCACTGGGAAGTGGCTGACCAACACAAAGGTAAACGCTCTTCTCATCCACCTTTGGAAACGCCATCGCAGTGCTCTGAAAAAAAAAAACTTATTCTACTATAAGCAAAAAAAAGAAGAGAACAAAGTTCAAAAAATTGAAAACAACGTTGTAATCAGAAAACAAACAAATCTGGATGGGTATTGTGCGAGAAACATTTTTTTGAGAAACGCAAATGAACGAGCAACAAAATTTCGATGGGATGGCCTGGCAGTATTAGGGCCGAGTGCGATTCAGGTCTGGACGAGGGTTTGAGAGGTACCTACAGTGCAGATCAACTACATTGCTTCCCTTGACTCACCAGATCATCTAACACATTATACGTCATCAGAGTTAACTACGTCGACTGCATCACAACGATAAGCTCTGTTAATAAGGGCATGACGTTGCTTCGGATATAATAGAAGTGGTTCAAGCACCTCACCTCACGCTAAATATAAATATTCTCATCTTGCAATGACCTGTACACGATTAGCTATTATGACGGTCACATTACCTATTTCTCAGGCTGGGTACCATTAGAGGTACAGTTTCCTTATAAGCAATTAAGTCGATTGCAATCTCTCTTTAAAAAATAAAAATTGAACAACAGGTTCACTTCGCTGTACCTATGCATCGCACTTGTAACTATAGTAACAATTATTCCATTTATATTCCTGCAATCAGTAAGGTCAATGTTAGGTCAGTCACATTTATACAAAGCACGGGTATTTCAGACTATCCGCTCACTCTTTGTCCCAATGACCACGGCAGTAATCGATAACAATAAAACCTTTTTCCTCAACTACGGGCCAACTGCTAGGTGTAAATTAACTCATGCCCAAAATGATTACTGCAAACAAGCTGAGATTTGTTTTCTCAAACTAAGGCGGCAAAAAGTTGTCTTAAAAAAATTACCCTAATCTAAACACATTCCCAATTTGACAGTAACTCCAAAAGACGACCTCTGAATAATTAAACTATTATTCAGGCTTTCGTACAGAACAACTATTATTTCCCTTGCGCAAAGTTCAAGAAGTAATCAGTGATGAGAATGAATTCACTATAATATCGGAAAAAAAAGACGTTGAGCACCTGAAGAATGTTGAGCACGCGTCTCATGTCACCTTCTGCAAGTTTTAGAAGAGCGCGCTCCCCATCTTTCGTTACTTCCAACGATTCTGCTTTTACGATATGTCGCAAACGAGGTAACATCTGTTCCTAAAATTATCACAAACTGGTTTATAAATCCAAATCAAATATTTATTTCTTATGGTTTAAATTTTGCTCTCCCCTGCCTCGCTCCTTTCTGATTACATAGTGCAGCCAAACCAACTAAAATAATTCAATTTATTAGGACTATTGAGCCAAATGAGCATCAGACAGACCTATGAAAAGCATGCAAATGGAACTGGAAAGCGGATAAGATGGTAATGCAAGCATAACAACCTCAGAAAATTTCAATTAGTGTTCATTATGAATAATAAATTTTTCGCAGAGACAACGCTAACCATAAACACTTAATTATCTCTTCCCAAACCACTTTTTCGAACATTTTGATAAACACTCAGATAAAAGCAAGATTTTCTCAACATGAAAACAAACTGATGCTTACAAATGCAGAGATCAAAAGGCATTAGAAAATTTGCAGAAAATAGTCGGTGGATCACAATTTTCTGAACAATTTTACAATTCACCCAATTTAGACCGAAATTCAGGACTTTCTGACTGGGAACATGAGGACTATTTCGAAAAAAAATCCATAAATAAGGTTTTGATGACCGGCATATTCCTCCAGAGGTACGAAACTTTTAATTTTCTAGATTTTTCTTGAAAACTTCCTAAAGTTTCCGATATTTCTAGTGCTTGCACGTGGTGGCCTGCTTGTGATAATCATCGATGTAGTAAATTTATGAAAAACTTAAAATGCACATAAAAGTTATTTCGCATTGAAAAATAAAGCATGCGAACCGAAACAAAAAAAAACAACTAAAAACCTGTTTAAGTGGAGCGAAACGGAAACGAGTGCAGCGAGACTGTACTGCTGGGATGATCTTCGATAAATAATTGCAGATTATGCAGAAACGAACATTCTCGGTGAATTTTTCTATCACTCGTCTGCAGTGATAAGAATTTAGGTGATAATGTTTGACTTTTTATCATTAATGCTCCTTATCAAGGATGCTATCGAGGCACAAAAACAATTGCGACAATGACGTATCCCAATGCAGAAAAGAAAAAAAAATAACTTTTTTCGGATTAAACTCCTTCAGTTAAACGATCAATCACCATCAAACATCTGCATATTTTTTCGAACGTTCAACCTCTATATCCTTTATCATGTACCCTTTGCAAAAACATAATCAGCAGGAACAACTAGCTGCATGACAACAGTTGATGTTCGTTGATCTTGATGAAAACATTTCAAAAACTTTAAAGAAAGAAGAATAGAAATGATGACAACAGTGACGATTTTGTGATTCATTTTTTTTACATCTCATTCCCTCTTTCTATTTCCTGTCCAGTTCTCACACCAGCGCACATATCATGAGTGTGTGAAACGAGACGCAAAAATAGAGAATAATCATTTTTAATCATTTTCAGTATATTCTTTCCTGCTCATTGAAAAACAGCCTATGCTCAGACGCCACTTTATGTTAAAATAATGCCTCAGCAAGATGTTTCAAGCAAATTAATTGATAGAATAAGGTAAATTTCCTTAGCTCTGTTTTCTTCAGCTATGCCTTTCTGAACGCACCGTTGAAGTTCTTTCACTGATTGCCATACAATTATACAGTTCCGTTTTCCCAGTAAGGCTAATAAACACTTATGCCACATAAATGATAAAGCATTATTCATGTAGTGAAGCAGAACAGTGAAGTGTACAGCAGTACTTGTACATGGCACAATGCATCAATCACAGTACCTGAGTGCGTTCTGAGCGTCTTTGGTCATTGCATCCGCTTCATCAAGAATAATCAACTTGACCCGATTTTTGCCATTTTCGTCGACATGTAACGTTTTCGTCTGCGCAAAGTTCATGATCTGATCACGTACAATGCCAATACCACGGTCATCCGATGCGTTCAACTGAAATAAAGTATTTAGCGATCCGCTACTTTTTTTCTTTCTTTACTTCGATATCTTTTGACTGGACAACCTAAAGCAATAATACATAAGCAAATACTTACACATATTAGAAACTTGATTAGAATTTCTCTATTGAGAGTCTCATATCATTAGGTATGGCTCGCACAACTATTGATACTATGTGTGACCTCTGAAGTTGAGCCCTCGCCCGGTAATCGAGAGATTCGGGTTCGACTCCCGGCTACGCCGTCGTACTTTTCACTGCCAGGGGTCACAGACAGCACTTACATATACTTAAGGAAATAATATACCTAGCAAAGCCATACTGGCATTCTGGCGTTCTGCCTCTCAAACTCTCAAGCAACGCTAGTTTCTTGACGGTCGTCCTAGTCACAGGCGGTTTCCCTTTTCAAATATGGGTGATCCCCACGCTAATAAGTCAGTGACGACGCTGAATAGCCGGTCACCATCTGCGGCACCGTATTTCTTTCAACCTTGTAGATTGCTTCTCAAACTCGGCGTTCTGCCTCTCAAACTCTCACGCAACGCTAGTTTCTTGACGGTCGTCCTAGTCACAGGCGGTTTCCCTTTTCAAATATGGGTGATCCCCACGCTAATAAGTCAGTGACGACGCTGAATAGCCGGTCACCATCTGCGGCACCGTATTTCTTTCAACCTTGTAGAATCCCAGCCACAAATTTTATTAACAAAACATATGAGTATATTAGCTAATTCTGGTGACGCACCGAAATGATGACTTCTTCAAAACCCTCATATTAAAAAATTTCATTACAGTCCTGCGCCATCGCATCAGAATAAAATTGAAAAGTGAAACTTGATTTCGCGCTGTCGTTAGTCACGCAGTCACGCCTCAGGTCAACAAATCTATGAAACTCCACTTACGTTACGAAAGTTTTACTAAAATGTCAGATTTCAGAGAAAGGTGCATGAAAGGTACTCATCAGTTTCCACACATTCGTCCTTCCTTGAAGGAATGATTCTACACGAATTCGTTCTAATGCTTCGTATTTTACTCACTGCAGTAATATAAAAAACTAACCATAACACTTGCGGAGTGGAAATAAATTATAGTACGAATGATTCTACACGAATTATTCTACGAAAAAACGAATGATTCAACGAATGATTCTAATGCCTCGTATTTTACTCACTGCAGTAATATAAAAAACTAACCATAACACTTGCGGAGTGCAAATAAATTATATTAACCTCAACAAATGAATAATACATCAAATGTGGTTAGCTCTAGTTTTTTTATTTTTGAGAAAATACAAAATGTATGTCCCATTAGAACGCAGTGTGCAATGCAGCCACACTTTCAGCTTGTAACGTTAGCACAGTGCCGAAACCCTGTGCAAATTTGCATATGTAAAGTGCACAAATGCTATCATTATGAAAATGAATTATGAAAATGATGGATGGACCAAATATACCTTACCAGTGAAGAAATCATTCGAAGAATAGAGAAGGGAAGAGCGCTAACCTCAAGTACCATTGATGGTAACTGTTTTGGAGTAAACATCATCTTTGCGGCCGCCAAAATTGCGCTCGTTTTACCTGTTCCAGGCGGACCGTAAAAGAGCAAATGAGGCAGTCGCTTTTCGTTTACCAGTTTTGCCACTGAAAATTTAAAGAGATCGTCACATGGTGTTCGTTTTACTAGAACAGGTGACTCGTAAAATATAGGGTACAGACTATAAATAACGTACCACAGGTAGCCGTTACAATGTAGTATTTAAGCAACTATTCAATTTTTCATTATTTACGAAAGATTAAACAAAGTATACAAACATGAAATCATATGAACGCTCAATACGTCAAAAGAGCGTACATTACGGTGGGCTGAAAAGTAAACGATTCTGAGCCGTAGTCAACGCAGATGAAAACAGGAGGCTGTTCCCAAGGTAAGCTCAAACAATGCGCCATCAGTGAACAGTTTTCTTTTGGTTCATGCAAGGGTGCTTCCCACTGACATTGCTCCTTGTAAGGAAAGTCTTTAAAATGATGGACAATGGTTTGGCGTCAAAAAAAAGTGGATAAAAACATGTTTGAGTGTGACAGGTTAGCATGCACACAGCAGTGACAGTCATTGAGGTATCCAAAGAATTTCCGAGTATCCGCAAAAGTATTATGAATTAAGGGGTGATCGTTTCGGAGAACAGTCGTCAATAGCTAGACAAAAACCCTGAAAACACACCAATGATTCTTCGCTTTATGTTTCATTTAAATTTTTCATCTGATTCTATTTATTCGCTTTTAAAATTTTGGTGAATGGAAGACTCGTAAAACTTTCCGCCCTATTGTTTACATCAAACGACACAAGCCAACCTACGATTCCAATGCAAGCCGCTTTATATCACTCATTCAGTGATAAACAAATAACTGAGTACTAAAAAAAGAGAGTACAGCACGACCTCAAATATGTGACATGACGGTCTTCTCTATTTCGAAAAGTCATTTGAAACTTCTTAATGCGCATTCTCACAAATATCCCTTAATGTTTTGGCTTTAAAATAATCGATGTGGATAGTTACTACACTAAAAGGCATAATTTTTGAGAAGATGACATTATAGGGTAAATAAAACCTCACATGTATCGGTGATTTCCTTGTGGGAAACAAGATCTTCGAGAGTGGCTGGACGATATTTCTCCACCCACGGTAGATTGCCCTCTTCTTCGACCGCCGACGACGTCATCTTCATGTTATCTCTATAAGCGCAACATAGACAGACTATTTACTCGACCGAATCTAACAGTCTAATCGACGATCGTTAAAATGAGTAAAGCTGTCCTAGCATCACAATCCCTTTCAAAAACACCAAAATTTTCGTAGAAACGAACGAATAGAGAGCTGTATTTTCCAAAACAAAGATGACAGTGGACAACCAACAACACGAATTGAAAGGAAATTCTGACTCAAACATGACCTTCTAACCCCAAAAAAACCACAATTGGAAGCCGAAGGGAGAACATACTAAACAGAAGAAAGTTACGCAATGATCATCCACTCGAGTTCTTCAAATGCCACAAAGCTGCGACTTTATATTACTATTCAACAGTTAAGTACTCCATTTCGGCTACTATCGGTTACAACATAATTTGATACATCTCCATGCTTTAAATTGTCAATGCAAGGATACAAAATGCAAGAACAGTGATAATTCTGCAGTTTGTATATTGAATTCTCCGTCACCCAAATATAGCACCCTAAACGACAGTTACGAAGATTGTGAGAGATAACCTGCAAAACTGTAAGAAATTAGGTGAATACGAAAAAGATGAAGATACAATGCATCAATGTTAAAACTTTATTTCAGCATACTTGACAGAACTGGCAATAAGAAGAAAATGAGCAGCCGATAACGATATGTTACGGATATGCGAAAACGCTTCGGTCGATGTACGGCACTCAGTAATTAATCCGTTCGCAAAAAGCAACTAGCTAAATTTTCTACATCCGTTGTCGACTGCTGGATATTTTTCGTTTCCTGCCATCGACAGTACGACTTCCTCGGATTTATTTAACTACTGCGTCTAAATTTTCTTTTTTTAATGTAAAGGTATCAGATTTTTAGGACGTACATTTCCACATTTGGAAATTTGAATTTGTGGCAAAAATCTAGAAAGATCGTATCCCCCCTTAGCCGTATAAAAGAAATACCAAAAACCGTAACGGAGCCTATGTTTGTACTGACTGCCCATTTGAAATACCTCCAAATGGACAGATGTTAAAATGGCGCCGTATTGAGCAATGATCGACGGTCTGTATTTGGATGCGATCCATAGTCATTACGTTCTCAAATATCGCTCCTCAGGTCGCAAATCTTTGCAACGCACAACGGATCTACGATGCCGACACATACAATCGCTTTACCGGAGAAACGCCTTACTTCACCTCATTCGAATAAACAGCGAACCTTTCAACAAGAAGTTTTTTTACAGTGACATCATTCACAACAACACGAATTGAAAGGAAATTCTGACTCAAACATGACCTTCTAACCCCAAAAAAACCACAATTGGAAGCCGAAGGGAGAACATACTAAACAGAAGAAAGTTACGCAATGATCATCCACTCGAGTTCTTCAAATGCCACAAAGCTGCGACTTTATATTACTATTCAACAGTTAAGTACTCCATTTCGGCTACTATCGGTTACAACATAATTTGATACATCTCCATGCTTTAAATTGTCAATGCAAGGATACAAAATGCAAGAACAGTGATAATTCTGCAGTTTGTATATTGAATTCTCCGTCACCCAAATATAGCACCCTAAACGACAGTTACGAAGATTGTGAGAGATAACCTGCAAAACTGTAAGAAATTAGGTGAATACGAAAAAGATGAAGATACAATGCATCAATGTTAAAACTTTATTTCAGCATACTTGACAGAACTGGCAATAAGAAGAAAATGAGCAGCCGATAACGATATGTTACGGATATGCGAAAACGCTTCGGTCGATGTACGGCACTCAGTAATTAATCCGTTCGCAAAAAGCAACTAGCTAAATTTTCTACATCCGTTGTCGACTGCTGGATATTTTTCGTTTCCTGCCATCGACAGTACGACTTCTTCGCTACTGCGTCTAAATTTTCTTTTTTTAATGTAAAGGTATCAGATTTTTAGGACGTACATTTCCACATTTGGAAATTTGAATTTGTAGCAAAAATCTAGAAAGATCGTATCCCCCCTTAGCCGTATAAAAGAAATACCAAAAACCGTAACGGAGCCTATGTTTGTACTGACTGCCCATTTGAAATACCTCCAAATGGACAGATGTTAAAATGGCGCCGTATTGAGCAATGATCGACGGTCTGTATTTGGATGCGATCCATAGTCATTACGTTCTCAAATATCGCTCCTCAGGTCGCAAATCTTTGCAACGCACAACGGATCTACGATGCCGACACATACAATCGCTTTACCGGAGAAACGCCTTACTTCACCTCATTCGAATAAACAGCGAACCTTTCAACAAGAAGTTTTTTTACAGTGACATCATTCACCGCTTGAAACTGACAACTATATTACTCGTTAAAACACTCTTCTTCTTACTTCCTGAATTCTTCCCCACTTCCGTTTTCCTACCGGCAATCATCGGTAAGCATAGTTCCGCACGCTTCACAATAAATTCTCTAGGATACAATGAGATAATAAGTGCCCAATTACAGTAACGATAACTGTAACAACGATTCTACGTTGCCTCAACGGACTATTCGAAGTTGACGTGTTAAAGATGCTTTACTCTTTACGCATGGACTCCACTCAACAATTTAACACTTCATCAGAACAAATAGGCAGCAATTATTCAGTGCATTTGAGAACAGAGTTGCTTTGGGATGCCCAGCGTTCATATGGCCTCACTCCCTATACGGAGGATCGCAAAATTCATATTACCTCACCTCTTATATAATGCCAATAATGCCTTCGAGTTGCATCCACTCATCCCCCTTCTCCTTCAAATAGAATACTGCCACAAGGTTGATGAAAAGAAGCGAAAAACAATGCGTTATCATAATCCTTGTGACGCCAATTCTTTAATATCGTAAGAAAGCACGACTAAACGCTTCGAGAAAACTTGTATGTTAATATAACTTCTTATTATCTTACAAATTGAGATTTTTCCTAACTCATCAGTAAAAAAAAAAAGGACCCATTATAATTTTGTAGCCGAATCCTTCCTCCGTTTACAAACCTTACCGTTGTTCAATTCGTCAAAACATTGCTACTCTAGTCTCCAATAACAAATGAATGCAGCAGTTCAATCAGTGATCAACTATGTGAACAATATTAATAGACTCTCAAACTGCAGTTGTAACAAATAGGCACAAGGCCACAATTTAAAAAATAATAAACAACAACAATAACAAGTAATAATAACGAAGTAACGCTACGACTATCACTTTCTGCTGGTCTCAACACCAACGAGGGTAGGAACAACACCAACCCAAGCGGTCGATTCCGATGGCTGCTCACTGTGGAGATGAATTTGAATTTGATACTCGCTCACGATGAAAGTTCAATTCGAAACGTTGACTTAGGATTTTACAGCCATCATTCGGAATTGAAATGAAACATCAATAATCAAAGGGGGGATTTCACTCTTTTGATTTTTTCTTCTTCTTACCACCACTCCTCTGATACCCTTCTCTGCAAAATTCAACAGACCGCAAGATAAGCCCACTCGAGGGCCTCTCAAAACTTCAAGCAATTTATAACCCACGGATATGGCAAAATGAATACCGTAATCCCCCAACACAAGCCCCTTCGTTCAGCCCTCGAAAGAAAGCCTCTGTTGAAGCGCTATGGGAAACTAAATCCCCCCCCCCTTCCTCCTCCCTCCCTACCGAATGGAAGTTGAACTCCTGCATACTTTTATAAATGAAACGCTGTCAACATTCTTAGCGCTTCAAGTGCATTTACAACTGTTAAAACAGAAGCGGTTTGAAAATAACTAAGTCCCGTTAGACAACAGCCTTTGCTTTTGGAGATCGTGAAAAAAAAGCTCCCTTTTAAACGACCCCTCTAAAGAGTTCTAGTCAAGAAATGTCGGTTTTCGGCTGAACTTGGTCCGCTTATAGCAAGAGATCAATGCTAATTCGCTGTACATCTCATTTGATGGACCGCCTCTGCAATTGACAACGTAAGGTGCTTCACGTGATGCCTGCAAAACAAATCATTCAGCAATTCCCCACAATACTGTGTGATAGGCAGTATGTGCATGGACCAACCAGGGTAGGGTACAAAGAGAAGATAAGGAAAACGACCTGTTCCAAGTCATATGGTTTAAACTGCTTATGACTGTAATGCCATACAGGCGCACTGCGAAAAATCAAATACGGTGTGTGGTAATAACCAATATACTGCCTTCAGATGTTCAGCATAAGGAATAGAATCTTATTTACAACATTGTCCGCTGACCTTATGGGCTGCAAAGTAAATAAAGCTATTTTACGAAACACGTGTTGTAAACCTTGAGGCAATATATCGGTACTTGTTGGTCGTCACAGTTGATAAACAATAGTACACTAAGCCATGTAACTGAAGACGAACATAAACTACACTACGGAGTAGCGATGCATATATGCCATGCTAGTACAGCGCAACGTCGGAATTAGCTCCTGCTTCGGCAGATAGCCCACCGCATGTGAACATTAAACGAACAGACAAACGGACTCTACGTGATAGCTGTAGCAATGTTGTTTGTTCCTTTATTACTTACTACCGTCGCTTTGCTACGAAACTGTAACTGAAAGATAGTTTCGTTAGTTCAACTTCGTTGCTCCGCTCCCGCACCCCCTCCAATTTCTCATCAATGCGAGCTTCAGGGTAAGTTAATAAACCGAACAATAACACAACAGTGGATGTGACCCCGAATATAGATATTCGCAACTCATTTCTTTCACCGCAGTCGTTTCGAAATTTTGTTGAAAATATGCGAGTCTTAGACAATAAAAACGAAAAATTACGGCAATATGATGTGAAAAAAACCGTAACGTACTCGCTGCACAAGAAAGGCGCTCGGTATGTCGATATTAGCTCCTTTCGCGAAAACATTCACTTCGTTGAGCACCTGATCGGCAACAGGTGTTAGCACATAGAAGAGACGCTCGTCCAAATCAATTGCACGGATCACACCAAAGCCAACACAACGTAAAACAACACTATCCCCCTCGATCATGCCCGGCATTGTCTCATCATTCAGAATATGCTGTTTACCCTAAACCCAATCATGACGTTCAACGGCATTCATAAAACTCATCATTCATTGGCGAATGTTTCTTGGAACAACCATATCACTGGAACTCTTTTCTCAATATTTTTCCCGTGCACAACACCTCAGAGACGAAATGCAGCAACTGCATTTAATCTGAAGGCGTACTGTAGTTGCTGCATTTCATTTTTTTTCTCCATCCTTCCCTTTTTCCAATGAAGAGTCTCAACAAAAGCCTTTTCTCGCTCCTTCCTTATTTTTCCAAACTATGAATCCCAATAGCCTCTTTCCCGTTTTTCGATCAACGACGGTCGATCAATTTCCTATAGCATGAAACCGTTCATATATCCGCCAGCCCTTTCCTTTCCATCCAATCACATGAAATCAAAAACCCAAATGCGAGCGGATCCAGAGAATGAATCAGGGATTCTAACGTATCCCTAAGATGCCCTACTTGTTGCAACTCAGTGATATGGCAGATGTGTCAAAGGAAATATATCGGCATACGAGAAAATACGCCACTCTGTGCAATTTAACATGCTGCTGTCTGCACGGAATATTTCAATTTTTGCAATCGAAATTCATTTGTTGAAGCAATTGCACAGCCAAAAACCTCGACTGCTTATCTACATGTAAAAGTTTTCTGATAGGTCTCACAGCGCTCTTATGCATAATAAATATAAAGCCTACTTTAAAAAATTGAAAATTCAACTGAGTGCAATTCATTAAAAAAGCCTGACCAACCTTAACTTCATCGTTCTCCCATCGCACTGAGCATAGCGCAACAAGTGAGCAATTGAGAAGGGCTAAAAGGTGTGTTTCGGGTACAAAGTCCAGTCCAGGATTCACGTATATCGAGATGCGGCTAAAGGGGACCGCATAAGGAGCCGCTTTGTTTAGCGAACCCAACGATGGAGTTGGGCATAGTGGCGCAATGTAGCCCATTGTGAGCAGATTACGCAGTGCAGCTGGTGTTAGCGTGAATGGTAATGATTTCGAAGGCCTAAAAAAATTTTCAAGTCGCCGTTATACAACTAAACTGGCAGTGCACACAAAAGCTTTGAAGGCACACTTTGATAAGGTATGCAGCAAAACGGATGGTCTGAAAAAATTCTTTTGTGCCTAAGGCATCTCAATACTTTACTCTATTCCGAGACAGCCTTGGCACATCAACTCAACTCCAGATGCTTATGTCGCGACAACGTTCACACGTTCTGTTTCATCCTATAACTACTAGTACATATCCGTGGCTACAATATATCATGGCGAAGGAAAACAACAGTAACGCAAATGTATCTCAACAGATAACAACAGAAAACAACAGTAACAAAACAACAAAAAGGAAAACAAATGACTTCAGAATCCTCTATTTTTAGCCTTACGCTCTTTCCCCTTCTTCCTCCCCTTTGCACCAAGTTACTTCGAGTCCTTACCAGCTTCTACCAGATTTTCAATGATTCCCCCAATTCGTTCAAAGCCTATTAATGCGCCTTAACAGGAAAATTCTACCGACCCATTGTCAAGACATTTCTGCCACAGCAGAAGCGTTTCTCGTATCGACTGTCACAGGCTGCCGCCGAGGAAATGAATTTGGCACAGGAAAACGATGCTGCCATCAACTTGCGCATCTAGGCCGAATCGACCACATCTACCTTACCCATTCAGTGCAGCTGTCAGTCAGTGGTGTTACACTAGCATTATTTGGTGTAAATTCATACAGTACCACAGCATACTGCGGTACATCATAAAAAGTAGAAATACTTTCAGTAAAATAGCAATACTTCGCGTGGTCCCCTAGCGCCTTTATTATTCACTTCAACACTGCTCGAAAATCGGAAAATTTCGGTAATGAAACCAAGATATCACTGACCATGGGGGAGCCAGCAAGGAGGATGGGGGAAGTGGAGGAAGCGATGAGGAAACCATTGCAGAAATTTCGCTCCTCCCTCCCCCTCCCCCCTCACCTCTTCCAGCAGCCTCCTTTTCCCGGTCCCAGCGTCAAGTACTCCTTGCACAGCAATATACTTTCTTGTACACGCATCGAATAGACCCACTCTTTTCAACATTAGAATGTTCAGATATCTGCTTCTATTGGAAAACCGGTCGTTCTATTTTGCCAAAATTCAAAAAGCAAAAAAAAAACTCACCTCGGTATGAAATTCACCGCGTGATTAATGACGAAAGCGCGTTCATTCTCTTGTAACTCTTTTATTCCGTCACCCTATAAATTATGCACATTCGAATAAATCAACTAAACAATCAAGTAAAAAGATTGCCAATACGTTCACACAAATGAACGCAAAGAGATAATGAATACGCCAGCAGATTCATTTTAAAAAATTGTCCATAAGAAACTTCTAATAAAAAATTTGAAAATTTCAAATCGAAAATTTAAAAAAGAAAATCGAAACTAATAAAAAATGAAATTTGTTTGGCAAAACTGCCAGCGATGAAAAGCAACAGATAAGTAGTCTCTATTCAATGCGATATGATTTTTTATTTTACTTGATCCATAAGAAGGAGAAGTTTTATTGTCCTATTTAAAAAATTATCACACATAAGAAAAGGTGAAGTTGGTAGTAGCAGCTTTAGTTCAAGTTGGAGACGTTGCACCGATTGAAAAAAAAGGCATGGAAAAAGAGAAAGGAGGACAAGAAAAGAAAAGGGAACATGGTCTACGTATGCAAGATGTACTGGACAAATTTTGGATAAACAACATTAAGCTAACGTCTACCTGTGTTGCTTAATTCTGTGCAGTAAATTAAAAAATGGTTTGTTTAGATTCTATGCAGATGGCATTGAACTATCGAAAATTATATAAGTGAGATATATAATTATAAGTNTAAAGTGAGATATATAATTACAAAAAAATTATAAAATTATAACCATAATTACATAAGTGAGATGACGAATAAGCAAAGAGAATGCCAACTTGATAATTTGGTTCTTCCTTAGAGACGATATTGAATAAACAGTCGGGTTCCATTTTTGCGATTAAACGATCCAGTAATTTCGCTCCATCATCTAAATGTTTACTGCATAACTGTGCGAACATTTATGAGCTCCTATTCCTCTTTTGATTGGAATCGTTTCCAAAACAACTATACTATATGTACGCAAGTGGTATGAGCTGAAGAAAGGTTAAAGTGCAAACGAAAATTCGATACGTTCCACCCTATTTTACGCAAAACTTTTGACGCTGCACATTTTTTCACGCCACCATTTTGATAATCTAACAAAAACGGTATAAGTGACAAAAGTTATGAGCAGCCTTACGAAATTTTGAGGCGAAAATTTCCCAACTATTTCTCTGCTTGAGCACAATTGCTGATTGTTCGTTTCCCCTTTGATTACTTTCACATTTGTTGTCTTAATTCTTCTGTTTGTGTTCGATGGTTGGCCCTAATCCCTAAAATAGTTGGTGATCAAGAAGCGAAAATGACGTGTTGCATGTGATACAGCTCATAGATGATATGTTGCTAATCGGGCCAAATACGCACTTTACATGTCGACTTATATGGCAGTAATGACCGATATTATACTAGCGAACAATGGGCATGACTGCATATAGCACAGAGAGATATTAAAACCCATACGAGTTCAACTCGTAGGACCTTCCAAAACCTAGCCCTCACGTGCCGTGAAAACACACTTCGAGAACATAACAAACGAAAACGCATGGCAGCGATATGGTGAGAAACATGCCTACTTACTTTATATCAAGCCAAATGACTTTATAAACTGCTCGCAAATGACGAAAATCCCCATTCTATTCGACCCGACCATTCATGCAAGAATTGGGTCAATCAAATTTGCAATCCGACGGGCCCCAAAATCATCAACGTTTTCTAATACTTAGAAGAGTGGAATTGTCGCTGGGATTGACCCATTGATTTTAAATCTATCACATAAGGAGAACTAAGGTTGCAGATTACACCTGCCAAATTTCACTACTCTAGCCTCAGTGGTTTCCGAGCTGGAACTATAGGACTGACAGAAAACATATGTGCTCGCAGACATGACGTCCTCATAATGCATTTTGTCAGTGGCAGATACGCCCTTCAAAATTTAATTTAATATTCGTGAAAACAATAATGGGACTTATAGAACACCTTCTTTCTTCGGGAGTTGAATGCGACTTCAGCGGGGGGCTTCCGGTCAAAGTTTCCTCAAAATTTTCTTTTTCTGCAATCTCAGCTCGAAGTCAAGCAAAGACTTCTGATCACCACACCAAATGGAAGACTAGTAAACTCGTCTCTGGCAACATGAAGACAGTGGGATTAAAAGTTTAGTAAAGGCAACCAACCCTCAACCCATCCTGCAGTATTGACAATTAGCACCGAGCCAGGAAATGACATAGCAATAAATTGCTCGTATAATTTAACAACCAATCGGAAGTATAACTCAAGATTACCGGACGGCGATATATCGCCAAAGAAAAATGAATTTGTAAATGTTCCTCGTTGATTGCAAAACGGCACTCCTGAAATTCAAATTATTTTATAACAAAAGTGCTGCGGCCAAAGAGGATCGGAGACTAAAATTCAAAGTAAGAACGAATTCAAAGCGCGGAAAGGATGGAATAAATTCAAGCGAATGCTATATCAAAAGAGGAAGTAAACTCCAGCACTATGCATTTAGGTTTCATCAAACGGCAAAAGTGCTTATCGCACTTACTGTAATTGAACTAAAATTGTCAGTGTAGACATTTATAAGCTTGGATTGCTCTTATTTCTGTTTGCTGGAAGAATGGTTTTATATGCTAAGAAGACTGCCTCTCACAAGTTTGTATGTCAAATTGATAAACTGAAAACAAACGTAAAAGTGGCCTTATCATACCTAGCATAGGGGATTCAATGCAAAATAGTGACACACATCCTGGAGGATTGGCCTCAGATTGACCAACATCTGCATCCAGAAAGTATATCGGAGCATGCGTTCTAAATTTCATCATAATTAGCGCAACGGCTTTCAATAACATTGCTCTAAACGATTTGAACAGAAATAATTTCGCTAGCGCGAAACGTCAAAAATGATGTGCACTGGCGAAGACTACAGCCCCATATTTAAACGCATTTTTAACTGTTTTGGCGAATCCCCAATTTACAAAGCAAATTTCCACACACAAAAATTGCTGACGAAGTTGCGCTCCAGAATCAACAACACTCACATACCCACTTCTGCGAAACTACGGCAGGGCACGACAGACGGAATATAGGCACGGAAAGCTGAATCACGTCAACAACAAACGGTCATCGGTTACTGCGGAGGACGTGAACGACCCTTCCAGTGGTAGGGTGTCTTTTCTGCTTTAAATAAACCGCTGCGACTATGATATATGCTACTTCCACTGCACCCAGCCACCTGCATCCGGAACCATGCAAATAAGACCATAACTCAGACCTTGCTAGCGAGCTCTGCCTTATTTCAGGTCGAACAAAAAGAGCAACTAACTTGAGAAGAAGAGAATTAGCAATGTATCGCGCACTAGTTGATTTTCCAACGCCCTTGCCTCCTGTAAGCATTACCACCGTTGTGATGTTTCTACCTAAACAAGAGCAGCACCGCGGTTTTACTCTACTTTATCATCACCACACATTACAAGCAGCTATGGGCTTATCACTTTCCCCCACTGCTATCAACCGGGGGTGGAGGTGGCATGAAAGGCATAATCCGATTTTGAGATCGGGTTCCAACCCTCTCGAAAAACTAATCTAAAAAGAACAAACACAGGAAGAAACTGGAGAAAGAAAAATCTGTCTAAGGTATAAAAGGAGATGTACTTATCAATTTCCGCATCCCATTACTACTTAGAAGTTGGCCATGCACGTTTCTTAATCAAGTCCCGAAACCCAACAGTTTCGGGACTTAATTAAGAAACATATACATATGAGTATAAACATAAATATATATACATATATACACATATATTCGTATACATACAGGTATATACATGCATATATATACATATGCATATATATACATATACACATGTATACATATGTGTATATAACGCATATGTACATATATGTACATACACACATGTATACATGTGTATATGTATATATATATATTTACATATATACATATACATATACATATGTATATGTATATACACATATATATAATACATATATATATATGTATATATACATATATATAATGACTGCTGTCTGGACCACGAGAAGCTGCTCAACTTATTGCTTATCTAATGCACAAGCTCCAACTGATTATTGGACATGAACTGAGCATGAGGCACTTTGAAATGGCCTTACTGTAAGCATGATACTTGAGTTGATGAATGCACGCGTGGCCTGAGCAGATAAGAATGACAGTGGAGCCAAAAGCATATAGAAACGCAAAATGATGTGGAAATAAAAGCACGTAAAAAAATAGAAAGACTTAGTAAAACAAAAAAGAAACCGACATCGCCTTTTTTGCAGATAATCGATGACCGCAACAAAGCTTTGATCAGTCGAATTGATACAAACGTTCCACTGAGTGCGAAGAACACAACAAAGTGAATCCAGCATTAATGAATCACCCGAAGACGGAATAAATAATATCTCAATATAAAACAGTATTAACTCTAGCCTATGTTGTCATGTTGTTTGATAGTGGAAATGACATGGAAGTTCTGCTGCCCAACGATCATTGCTAAATAGAATGCCCAAAACGTGATTCAGTTTACTCTTTGCGGAATGATTTATTCCAACGATATCACAGATATCAGTACACCTACTAAATGAATATTAATGTTAAACTGAATAAAACAATGATAAGATCTAAGAATGCTGAAGAAAAAAGAAAAAAACTGAATGCTCAATGAATAAGTTGAGAATATAAATAAAAAAGAAAAGAATAAATGAATATTAAACACTTTAGATGGTAAATAAATTTCTTCGTTTCTTATAAATCACAAAATTTCGGTTCAGAAAATGCGCAAACTCGGAAGACACTATAATCAGAGGCAATGTCGACTGCAGAAGAGCACGACTCGATCCAAATTTGAAAAACAATTAACTCACAACGTCGTGTAAATTTCGTGCACATAATGCAGCTTTCGAAGCAAGGAATCTCAGCAATAAAACCGCATCACCGATACGGATAATTTCTAGTATAGCTGCCGCCGCATTCGACACCTTAAAAAACACACTACTTACCTGTCAAAATTTAAATTTGAAACAGTTATCCAAAAAAAGTTAAGAATTAAAGTTAATGCAGGTTTTTCTTCCTCAACACAGCGACCAGTGAGAATGACCTATTGATAACTTTAGAAAGCCGCAAAAACGGAATTTGAGGAAAACAAATAGTCCTAACGTTCAGTTGGTCACGATAAGCATAGCAAAGAATTAGCGAAAATAAGTTTTACCATTTCCCGAATTGAGCAATCTCCCTTCTCCCAGATGCGTTTTTTTATCTGCGTACTAAGAAAATGAAAAAGCTATGCTTTGGGCGGTCGCAATCGGTAGAAAGCTTACGCATTTCGGTTCTGAATGTGCCTCTAATCGAATATATGGATCGACAACGGTGTTAGAAGGATAATTATTAACTATGCATGGGCTTACCGCTCTTAATTTTCTGGCCGAACCGAATGCGTCGGTTTTCTGACGCTATTTTCTTCTTTTTTTTCTCGATATTACTTTTTCTTCCCTCCCCCCCCCCTCCTTGCCCTTCATTTTTCCCTCACCTCTTCATTTTTCTCGAGCCGATCGCTGCTCTGACTCAAGATTCGGTTACGTCTTCGACTACAACTTCCAGAAGTGAGGAAGAGGAGGGAGAGGGGGACAAGGATGGAAGAGGAAGGGGAAAGAAGATGTAATTGGCCCTTCTGATGCTGCATTTGAAATTCAAATTCGTCTTCAGATGTCAAAATGCTGGTTCATTCTTTCAACGCCGGTAACACTAATATTTTGAAGTTTGTGCATCCTCAACCGTGCGGTGACTCTGGATGGAAACGATCTGCATAAACTCTTTAAAACAATACCAACAAACCTCTTGGATACGCCACTTTAATCGACCAAAATTTATAGCATCTTCTGATGGCGTTGAAAAAACAGTGATCGGAGGACCGAGCATATACGGTGCGCATATGGGAATGAATTTCTTCTCATTATATGCAGCTGCTTCGAAATCGTACCCATGTGCTTTTACTGAGCCATGCAGTACCTTAAAAGCCCCACAAGACTGGGTACAGCAGCCAGAAATGGAGAAAACCCATCTAAAATTCGGCACAATGTTGAAGTAACGGGAATATATACTAGAAATGTGATACGATACTCGCTTCGGCGACTCGCTCACCAAACTAGCTCTTTTCATGAATCGCTTGCAACTGGAGAACGATCACATCTTTTTTAAACGACTCAACTGCACATAAATATTCTCTAATAATAACGATTTGTTCTTTGGTGAACCATCTAATGAAATAATCAAGCAGGCCGGTGCTGATCTCAAGGCACGGACGGAGGATGAGCCTAGGGTGCAAATTGTGTCCACCAAATCTCATATTTTTAGTTTCAGTGATTCCCCAGTTGAAACTACCAGGTAGGAATGCAGAGAGGTATACATATATATACATATGAAACGGGCATAAGGACGCCATAATGCGCTTTGCAAAATTACAAACTAAGCAAAATGAAAAAAAAAAAGCTGAGATGCTTTGAACGCAGAGGATAAAAGTGAGCACAGTAGCTGGATTTGTTGGTAAACGGAGCAACAATAAAAAGAACGGCGACAGCTGGAAGCTCGATACTTTAAGTTTTGGATCCTAATTCTTACTCAACTACCACTGTATATTTCCGCTATCGGTTTTGCTTGTTCTCCAACGACCAACTCCTCTCACTGTTGATATTGCGTGCCGTAATCCACCTAAGTGAAAGTCCACGTTTCTAAGTTGTCATGTCGTTGTCAAATTTCGTACAGCTCTTTTGAGGCCTACTGCTGTGTCGACTTTGGAGTCAGACTTCTTTTAAAATCTATCTGAACGCCTCGTTAAATGGCTCCGCTCGGTCAGTAACTGATTTTCAACTTTCAACTATTAACGTATACGCTTACAAGCAGGTCGACATCACCAACGAACGCAAATGAATCTTTAATTAAAGACTGATTCAAACAATGCCATTCTCCAAAAATCTGAGATTTCGACTCTCGCTGAAAAACACCACACTCCTTCTTGGAGGGCATATGTTCTATTTTAAGATCCTCAGGCTCAAGTCTTTGATTTCTGTGGTGAGAACTCGTTTTATTCCGAAACAAACATATTAACTACTAACCTGTAAATCAAAAGCGCCAAAGAACTGGAATGCATGATGACGTTTGAGCACCGCCAAACACAGATCAGAACGATGGCAAGGAAAGAAGCTGCAAAGAATATATGGTTTCTTTTAAGTGAGAATGCTACAAAGGTATCCAACATGTGGTCATTTTAAAACCTCAACGCGATATTTGTGGCAAAAAGCATTACCAAATATCGGCAAAATCCGAAAAATTGTACTTCACTATCAATTCAGTGAGAGCTGCAGTAATATCACCTCTCCCCTCCCTCCGTCCCCTTTTTTTTCTTTAATAAGGTAAAGTTGCTGAGAAGACGGGCATAACGACGTTTAAAGGAAATGGCACGCAATCAGAAACAATGTATTCGACGTATTACCTTACAGTTTATTGTGAGTCCTCCTAAAGCTGTGATCTTTTGTTGTTACTCGTTGCTCAGAATCTAATTTCACCCAAAATCCACTCCACATTCTACTACTCTCTTGCTACTGCCAGCTTTACGAAAAGCGTTTTTACCACTCTCAAAACGTTTCGCGCCCAACTTTGGCCAACAGCTCTCACTGAAAATCTCTTTGGCAACAACACTGAAAAAAATCGGTGAACCAGAAAGTTACCTTCCACTTGGAACGTGTTTGCATTCGCTTTCAACGGCGATAGATTTCATTCTGAAAAGTACAATTCAAAACGGAACGAAACAAGAAATGTCACTAGTGTCAGCGGATGCAATCACCGTTGGAAAAAAGAATGAATAACACAGATACCTCAGTTATTCGCCACCAGTCCATACCTTCACGAAGTCCCCGTTCGACGGGTCCGCTAGTATGGACTATAAGGCTCCATTCTGGAACCTCAACAGAACCTCAACAAATTAACAGAGATGGGGAAAAAAACGAGTACAACGTCTGGTTTATTAAAAGGCTCTTCGATTAGTCTACACTATCCACAAGGCACAAGCGAACATCACATCCGGTATTTGGCCCGTGGCTGAAAACATCAGCTCGACCCCTACTAGGCGTCCCCATGATAAGTAAAATGAAGCGTGACAAGTTTGAAATATTACTGTTGTAAGAGGTCGATATATCAGCCGTCTTACTAATTGCTGAGATATAACTAACACAAAGATTTATCAATACTTTCTTAAAATGTCCGCGGCCATTCAAGAGTGCTTTATCTTTCAGAACTGATGGCAGTTTCACAACGCCTGCGGGACCATTTTCCTTGCACGTTTTGGCCGTTCGGACGGTTTTAAGAGTCCATAGATAAATAAGCTTGCCTTCGAAGCACAGGAATGTGCAGAAGCACTTTGCATCAAACATTCGGTCGCCACAGTTATACAGAACGTCAAAAGAAAAGCATAAAATAAAATTTTTCATTCAAAAGTAAAACCAAAACATTTCCACAACTCGTTTTTGGAATAATCTGAAAAAAAACGCAAAAAAAACGAGATTTTTTCACTGAAGAAACATTTCCATAGTGATCCTTTATTGATTCCAAAATCAAAATTCAAAAATTTTTAATTATTCTAAAATAAGTGATTCTAAAAATTCGCAACATTTGCCCATTTAAAAGAAAGACGCACCGCTTTATAATGAAAGGTTTTGCAGCGGTTCGGCAAAAACGCACATACAAGCGGTTTCCATCACATCAGCAAAGCCTTAGCTGGATCAGCAAGTCTACTGGTTAAAACCGATATTACAATGAAGGCAAGTGGTAAACAACAAGTAAAAAAAAACAAACAACAAAACACTTCTATCAACCGCTATCGCAACGAGACGAACATTTCGAGTACAGCATACGCACGATTTATAGTGGTTGCTATGGGCACTGATCTATAATATTTGTTCTAAGCGGATCAAAGCTAAACGTTAAAATTACATTTGGCGGTGCGGTGTGTGCAAAAACAATGCATTGCAGCTCTCTAATCTCTGTTGCAGCTCTCTAATCCCTGTACCTTTTCGTACTTTCCTGTTCCTTCTCACTGTATTTACACTTATTGGACGAGTTGATTTGAATGGCATAGTTTGAACGCATAATTTTCGGCTTGATTATTACTCGAAAATTTTAGCGCAAATATTTTCTACTTTCGAAGACGTTTACCGTAGCGTCGCGAACGCAATCGCAAAACTTGATGACGTGACACGTGTATGTCGACAATATGCGTGCGCAGTCATTTTCAAAACAAAATTTGTTGTTTGCGGTTGTTTTTTTTGGAGTTTAATAGTGATTGGTTGGGAGCCACTCCGCAAACTGAGTTTATTGTGGTTGTTTTCATGAGGTTCCAAATCTACGGGAAAGCATTTCTGAGTCTCGTTCGTCACGTTCACTTCGATCGGTTAAATTGTTTTGCGGCTTTATAAGTTACTGCAGTTGTTTTAGAAAGTGTGATACCCGTACTTCCCGCTCGCCGATAGCCCGTAAACCGCATGAATTTCTCATACCATCCCCCCTTCGTCGTGCGGATCGCACTGTCGAACCGGACTACTTTTTATAGCAGGCTTCCACATTCAACTTTTAAAACTCCTTGATGTTTTTAAATTGCTGTCGGCTTGTTCTGTACTTTAAGAGTACTCTACTCTCTTTCCAATTTTTACGTTCTGTTAATTCTTTCTTCCGCTCTATCTTGAATTTTCATTTATTTTTCCAACCAAAAAGGGGATTGGTTACGCAAAACGATGATCTAGGCTCGTTAGCATTCGCTGTAGTGTGTGTGTATCACTATTTTGCGTTATTAGGAAGTGGAAATGTCTCATGAGGGTTGTGTGTATATGCGTAAGCATAATTTTCGTAATCAGTATCACGCATTGTTATATTTGTAGTAGTGGAGCATGGCGAAGTCGGGTGACATCGATATGTTGTTTGAAGTACGCAACAACTTTCTTCTGGGCGCATATCAAAACAGTATCAATGAAGCACAGGTTTGTTTTTCTTAATATTTTACTATGCGTTGCGGCTCACCGAACCATATTCTTAAGCTGTCTCCAACTTCGGATGTTGACGCAGAATCGTACGACAGTCAAAGTAATCCGATCCTTATCCAACTTTGTTTTCACATCGTTTTGCCTTTTAGCCATTGGAGTCAGTGGTTAAAAGACAAACATTTTGATGGCAACCGTGGAAGGGATGTGACTAAAGAGGGAGGGCAGATCTGTTCGCTGGTTTCTAAGGGATCACTCAGACCGTTCGCTCTGTTTGAGGTCAGCTAGCCGTGTATGTGCAGTCACCTGATCTTAACCATTGCGAAGATGGAGCCGACCGCCTATATTCAGGGCAGAAGGCAAATATGTGAGATCGTACGTGTCGCGATGCGGGACAAACTTATACTCGTATAATTTCTTGGGAGTTTGATTTTCTCGATCACAAATTGTTTCGATGGAATTTATAAAGCGAATTTCCTGCATGAAGGAATGTTAGTTTTTAAAATTTTTGGCCAACCATATTGGGCTATTTGCTTAGTGCAAGATTCCCTTTACCCAACTTTCGGTTTGATTTTGATTGGCTTTTGCCAAACGGAACTGTTTCGGTTCCGTTTGGCAAAAGCCAATCGGATAAGAGAGAGAGAGGCGAGCGCAATATCCCGAAACTCTCCTTTATTGATTAAAGGCAGTTAAGATCGCATTGACAGCACTTTGAATATTTACAGAACGTGCGACTAAAAAGTGATGAGGAGAGGCTGGCTCGCGACGTGTACATGTACAGAGCGTATATCGCACAGAACAAACCGTCTATTGCCTTAAGCGAAATCAATGCTAGCTCGGCACCACCGGCATTGGTTGCCGTGAGACGCTTTGCCGAATATATGGCCAATCCGGCCAACAGGTACCTACTGCATGTTACTTGATCAGTTCAAACTGCATTCGTAAAGGAGAAAGTATTGTTATACTGAATCGACCGAAGATGGCTGGAGGCAGTTTCGTTTTTCATTTGAGTTTTCGGAACTTGTGATGCTTGAATGAAGAAAAGAAGTTTCGAAAGGTCGAAACGGAAACCTCTTGTCTGGAATGGATGATTTTTGTGGTGTATCCTATTTTCAAGGGCGGGAGAATCCATGCGAACCCGTCCCCGTCTTAAAACCGTAGTTATGAGCATGGTCTAATATAGACGCAGTGCACGGCTGTTTCCTTCAAGAGGAGTGAGATTAAAATGTGTTGTCGTCAACTGATTTGAAACTTCATATTTGTTAATTGTGCATATAATTAACTTGCGAGTGTAGCATTGTCCGTTAAAAGCAGTATTTATTTTTCTGAAATGCATACTCTCATGAAACTACAAGTAATGAAACCAACATTTTTGCAATTCTGATTAGGAGCTGCACATGTGATGTGGATTTGTTGAGCTTAAACAGTGTTAGTGACGAACTTCTAATTCCATCGTTCGTTTTTCACACGAGGGTCTCTAATAAGATCCCAAGTCACGGTCTAAGGATTTCAGGTCGAAGATTGTGGAGGAGGTGGAAGCAGAGTTTAACGGTGATATTCCCAATGATGATACGGTATTTCTGATGAGTGCAATCATTTATATGCGCGAACAGGTATGCGCCTTCACCGAATTCTTTTAAGCTGTGTTTGGTATGCTAGCGCGTCGCAATTCATGAACTTGAAGACGCCGAGACACGATGAATATAACATTTATGGAAAAGTGATGCCAGTCGTGCGGGTCTGACGTTTTCGAGTTGCCATAGTAATCACGTCGATTTAATAAGGGCAGCAAAGTTATTGATCAATAAAATTTCGTGTTTGTCTTTTGTTCATATTATGCATAAACGTACAAGAGTCGGTGAACACATTGGTTGACGAGTTGTTAACCGATTTGGCTAGTGAGGCGAAACGCCAGTTTTCGATTCCTTGTTGTTTATTTCCCTGTTGATTTAAGTTTCGGTCGTCTAAAATTGATATCTCATTTAGAACATCGATAACGCACTGCGGCTTTTGCATCAGTCAGACAGTCTGGAATGTAGAGCAGCAACGGTGCAGTGCCTTCTGAAGCTCGATCGTGTTGATTTGGCGGCAAAGGAGGTGAAAAAGATGCAAGAGATCGATGAAGATTCCACTGTTACGCAACTCGCTCTCGCTTGGCTAAACACTGCCCTTGTTAGTCTTTGTTAAATTGTTCATTTCGAAACCCAACGGCCATTGCGATAAGCGCATCGTTTGAGCTTCTAGTTGCATCTTGTGCTCGCATTTTTAAATTAGGCTCTTATAATCCATGTCATTCTTAACGTATAAGGTGCTCGCGACGTGTACATGTACAGAGCGTATATCGCACAGAACAAACCGTCTATTGCCTTAAGTGAAATCAATGCTAGCTCGGCACCACCGGCATTGGTTGCCGTGAGACGCTTTGCCGAATATATGGCCAATCCGGCCAACAGGTACCTACTGCATGTTACTTGATCAGTTCAAACTGCATTCGTAAAGGAGAAAGTATTGTTATACTGAATCGACCGAAGATGGCTGGAGGCAGTTTCGTTTTTCATTTGAGTTTTCGGAACTTGTGATGCTTGAATGAAGAAAAGAAGTTTCGAAAGGTCGAAACGGAAACCTCTTGTCTGGAATGGATGATTTTTGTGGTGTATCCTATTTTCAAGGGCGGGAGAATCCATGCGAACCCGTCCCCGTCTTAAAACCGTAGTTATGAGCATGGTCTAATATAGACGCAGTGCACGGCTGTTTCCTTCAAGAGGAGTGAGATTAAAATGTGTTGTCGTCAACTGATTTGAAACTTCATATTTGTTAATTGTGCATATAATTAACTTGCGAGTGTAGCATTGTCCGTTAAAAGCAGTATTTATTTTTCTGAAATGCATACTCTCATGAAACTACAAGTAATGAAACCAACATTTTTGCAATTCTGATTAGGAGCTGCACATGTGATGTGGATTTGTTGAGCTTAAACAGTGTTAGTGACGAACTTCTAATTCCATCGTTCGTTTTTCACACGAGGGTCTCTAATAAGATCCCAAGTCACGGTCTAAGGATTTCAGGTCGAAGATTGTGGAGGAGGTGGAAGCAGAGTTTAACGGTGATATTCCCAATGATGATACGGTATTTCTGATGAGTGCAATCATTTATATGCGCGAACAGGTATGCGCCTTCACCGAATTCTTTTAAGCTGTGTTTGGTATGCTAGCGCGTCGCAATTCATGAACTTGAAGACGCCGAGACACGATGAAATATAACATTTATGGAAAAGTGATGCCAGTCGTGCG
Organism: Toxocara canis; assembly: GCA_000803305.1. Classification (NCBI taxonomy): domain Eukaryota; kingdom Metazoa; phylum Nematoda; class Chromadorea; order Rhabditida; family Toxocaridae; genus Toxocara; species Toxocara canis. Next base: position 853,198 of record JPKZ01022847.1, read on the forward strand.
GGTCTGACGTTTTCGAGTTGCCATAGTAATCACGTCGATTTAATAAGGGCAGCAAAGTTATTGATCAATAAAATTTCGTGTTTGTCTTTTGTTCATATTATGCATAAACGTACAAGAGTCGGTGAACACATTGGTTGACGAGTTGTTAACCGATTTGGCTAGTGAGGCGAAACGCCAGTTTTCGACTCCTTGTTGTTTATTTCCCTGTTGATTTAAGTTTCGATCGTCTAAAATTGATATCTCATTTAGAACATCGATAACGCACTGCGGCTTTTGCATCAGTCAGACAGTCTGGAATGTAGAGCAGCAACGGTGCAGTGCCTTCTGAAGCTCGATCGTGTTGATTTGGCGGCAAAGGAGGTGAAAAAGATGCAAGAGATCGATGAAGATTCCACTGTTACGCAACTCGCTCTCGCTTGGCTAAACACTGCCCTTGTTAGTCTTTGTTAAATTGTTCATTTCGAAACCCAACGGCCATTGCGATAAGCGCATCGTTTGAGCTTCTAGTTGCATCTTGTGCTCGCATTTTTAAATTAGGCTCTTATAATCCATGTCATTCTTAACGTATAAGGTTTCGTTCAGTATGGATATCCGACTTTCACATCATTACATTGTGCAGTTTTCGTCTGTGCTACCTCTGTACTGTACTAACTATCTCTGTGCTGTACTAATTACCTCTGAGCTGTACTGCGGGACTGATTTTCGGCTTATGAAGCAGACTCATCCCATCAGCGATTTGGCAGAAAGTAGAGACTTCGAGGGAAAGTTGCAAGCAGTTCTCCTGGGTGGGACCACGCCGGGAGCAAGTTATGCGGAGAAGGGACGCCGGCTTAGTTGAAAAGTGGCAAATAGCTGCGAACTGCCGAAAAAGCAGGTTCTTTGACGGGTTTACTTGGCGCAGAGGTGAAGAGCTGCCCAAGGGGGCGTATCTTTGTTAGGGGAGCTGACCCTGGTTTTTTTTTAAATCGGTAATTGGGGCTTCTGGGAATAATTCCATTGTGTAGCGTTGCAGTGGAACAAACTATGGTGAATTTCCCACGATGGTGTCATCAGCGTAGTTCCACCGATTTATAGGCGCGATTAAGACAGTCAGTCCTTCTTTCCTTTCGCTTCCCACCTTGAATGTCATCCCTATCCTCAGAACGCCATCCACAGTAATACTTTAACTCGGTCTTAAAAGTCGTTCTACACAAACTTGTTTTGATTTAGCTGCCTATTCCCACCCTTCCCTCTTCTCATTTGAAAGCGGCAGAACTCTTGAAGGTGGGGTTCATCGTTTTACAGCATTCGTTTTTCTTTTCGGTGTACTACTTGCCGTTCATTGTTTGTGCCTTTTCTAAGTAAGAAATGATCGCTTAAGGGAAAGGATAAGCTGAAAGACGCGTTCTATATCTATCAAGAAATGATTGACAAATATGGTGCATCACCGTTGTTACTGGTCGCGCAAGCATCTTGTCTCATACAGCAGCAGAAATATGAAGAAGCCGAAAAACTACTTTTGGTTTGTCTCATTCTTTTTTTTGGTTGCGTTTTGCCTCTTGTCACACGTTTCTATAATATAAGTGATCGCTACTGCCATAATGCAAGCATTTTATGAACCGTTCTGTTAACAAGAAAGTTTGCTAGTTTGTATAGTGCATATGATATGTACGGGATAATATTTTTTATTTTTTTAAGCAGTGTAATATACCGTACATTCTCGGATAGAAGCCCTGAGACTAATTGTTACGAGATACTTTATAACCTTTTTATAGTGGTGAGCTGACAGAAAATTCTTGGCCATTCAAGCAACAGGTATTTCTTTTTAGGGAGCAGTTAAGTTTGCTAGGCGATCTGAAATTCGATTCGTGACATGAAAGGAAGAAATGTTTGTTGAGCTTTTATTAAGGGGAGATTTGTACCGCGAGTTGTGTGTTGGTTGTAAGTGGTAAATGAAAAATACTGACAAGGCATTACGGCTCTTGTTTATTTGGGACCGTCCACTCGTCCAAACAGTCTCAGTTGTGCACGGACACATCGGAGAGATGCGCACGAGTAAAGAGCTGAAATTAAAACTTCTTTTATCTTTATTATGAACAGTTTCAAAAATGACAATTTTATAATTACAGTACAAAGAAAGCCGTTATCTTCTCTCGCTATGGTTGGTTGCTTTTTACGGTATACAGTTGCAGGATGCTCAACAGAGAGATCCAAACTATGCGGAAGCCCTTATCAACCTTGTGGTAGTCAGTCAGTATTTGGGTAAAGCTCCAGAGGTGAGTGACTGCCTCCAGGCGTTCGATGAATTTGGTCACTTATCCAGTTACGCGCAGTGGAGGGAGTTTTGGGAGGAAAAGAAAAAATTGGGAGCGTTGTATTACAGCAACGAAGTAGTATAGAGAACTGAACCATATACTTGGTCTTAGCGGGGATTGTCTTTTTTTTTTTTCAGTGAAGTGCATTTTCGAATTTTTACTGCAGTGGTTTTGGGAATGTTGGTGGGAAATTTTCATCGAAGTAGAACTGCCTCTTCAACGGTAATTTTCAACAGAGGATTGCCGAAGGTGTATGTTGGTCGCTATCTTTATTGCAGTTCGCTGGAATGTAGTCATCCATGTGAGTAATGTTGGGCTTGTTTGTCATATCTGGTCGACCCACTATCCGCCGCAATCCATTGGTAGGAGAAGTGAAAACAAAAAATTGTTGGAAATTCTTCGCGAAATGAGTTTATTTGTTTAAAATATTAAAAGGAAAAGTGCTGTATTCCTGTGCTGCCGTCTTAGCAACAGGTCTGGATGTGACTTTTGCTGATTTCAGGTGACAAATCGTTACATAAATCAATTGAAGGAAGGTCATCCCGATCACCCATGGACCATCGACTACACTGCAAAAGAGAAAGTTTTCGACAGATTAGCTGTTGAATCAACGGCGTGACTGACGTTATGATCAAATCTGTTGTCGTATCATTTACTTCTTTGGGGGTACAGAGATGTAGAAATCTGAAGACGGTTAAATTTGTCGAATGTTCGCGAGTGTGAACATTGGTTGTGTGTTTTGCTAGAAGATTTTTTGCTTAGCTGGACCATGTTCCCATCGATTTCTTTTCATACACCGGTCGCTTTTTTTCACTCATGAATTCTTTATATTTCTTTTCCGGAAATCAAAGATGAAGTTCGCTGGTTGTATTATCCGTTGGCGGAAACTTTGACTGTTGTTATTCGTTCTTCGGCTGATGTAGGTTAAAGAGATTGATTTTTTGGCACCAACATGAGTGAACGAGGGAGAGGGAGATGGATAGATGGATAGATAGATAGATAGACAGATAGATAGAGAGAGAGAGAGAGATCATTTCTTTTTTTTAAGAAAAGAAATAGATGCGCATAAATGAATAGCGATAATAGAATGAAACGATAATATAATGAGGTGATGAAGCAATATTGCATGATGTTTTTTCTCTTTTTGTTTTTTAAATATCTTGTTGTCTGCATATACACTTCTTAATTGTTGTTGGTTTCGGAATAGTGATCTTTTGCAGTCACTACGAACTGTGAATTTATTCTTTTTGCATATAATTTATTGCTGTTTAAAAATTATTCTCTAAATAAATTTTTTAAGTTCATTCCAACTTACACGTTCATCGGAAAGCGGTAATGATATTGAAATAGGCTTGAATAGACAGACCAGCAACCTCTTGTGATCTATATCTGTTGAAGTTTATGCAGATTAAAAGAATGGGTTGGAAAATTTTTGGAAATGATTTTCATGTTCTGAAGTTTTTTTAGAGATTCCTCTTGTACCGGGCGCATGATAATAGTTCAACAAATAGGTTACAATATAGTTATTTTGGAACACCAATTGCGCAATGACGAGCGACATATAATCGACTTTCTAGGAATAAATGCAGTTATGAGCAGTTTGCAGAACACACGATGAGACTGCGTTAGCGGATGGCAGAAGCAGGTTATGACTATTGTACGTTGCGCTTATTCCTTCTGATCGTACAGAAGGCGCCGAAACGTCGAATACATTCCACTTGTTATTGCGTGACTGGTGTTGATCTATTAGCATATCTTTGCATTTCTCAAAATATATGCGGTTTCTTAGGCATACTTGTTATGGCAGTTGTTGTTGAAGAAATGATAAGTGGTGTCATAGCGTCAGTTTAAAGTTCCTCTTTCAGCTTATTATAAATGAGTAGACAGAAGATTTTGTAATATTTTCGCGCATCCCAGCAATCTGAATTTGCCGAGTTCTTTTTAAGAAGTGTAAGATGTGGTTCGTATACTTTTTTTTTCTTATAGGTGGAATTCTGTGGTTCGTAGGTGGAATTCACTATTTGGACGAAGAGATGATTTGTTGCGTAATTTCGGATGATAAGAATTTTTCGCTGCTCATTCTGCATTTCTTCACCTCGTCATTCAAAAGGACATCTCGTTTGCTGGGCCGTTCAAACACAAACTTTTTGATATTAATTAGCATTTAAAGTTTTAACAATGACGAATATTTTCTCGTTAGCATATCTGCTAACAGCTGTTATTATTAGCCAAAGTAATAGCACCGATCGGGCGCTTCTATTCGATCGGAGGACGAGTGACGTCTAACGTTTGTATTTTAATATTGGCTCTTCCATACTTTTAACGATGGTTGCTTTACGCTTTTCAAATATTTATCTCCTATTAGCTTAACATGAAGTTTTTTATGCGCATATGATCCTTTTGTTTGGAGGTGACTTGCATGATGAAACGTTCAGTACAGTAAGTGCCTATTTAATGTTATTTTAGAGCGTACATTATACCATGTAATGTTTAAAACAAATTTTTATCCAAAATTGCATAATTTAACGACACTTCAAAGCGAATAATTCGCCGTTATCGTTTTCAACTCCGTTCATTGTTTGCATCTTCCATCCGCGCAAAAATATTGCAGAAGATTTGAGCAAACCACGTTTCGAATACTCAGACTGTTTAATGGACTTTAAAGAACTTCTGTGGCGCTCACGTTTTCGATTTTTACAGTGATCACCCTGGCCTGCTGCATTGAAGCGTTATTGTTATTGAAAGAGAACGCGATTTTGACTGAGCGAAGCTGAATGAATGAATTCGTTGTTTGCAGTAAACATAACGACGCTTTACAATAAGATTGAAGAGCGCAATGCTCCTAAGACTCCGCGGAATGTAGAGAACTGAAAAACGAAAACATTGTCTTACGACCGAAACGACCTTCTCGAAGATCAGCTGAATATGTTGACCGCATAGACAGCCCATTGTTTCGTAGGGTCAGCATTACCGAAAAAAGTTCACCTTTAGGGCGAAAACCTAACAACACTCTTCTTTTCATCAATTTCAAATGTGCGATTTCCGCTAAATCATATCTATTGCAAATGTTAGGCGTCGCATTGTGCGCTTCCAGATAATATCGAGCTGCGTTCAATCGACCATCTTCCAAATCGCCCGTAAACGAAAAGGTCAAGTGTTCACGAGAACTATATGCTTGCTAACCTAATTTCGGCGGACTTTGCCGTGATTGAGTCAATCCGGAGTCAACACTTTCACTGAATAGGCACTGAGACCGACACGTTTGCTACAGTTTTCTACGACTATGTACAACTTCCTTCCCTCCGGTATTCGAATTAGAGGGCTCACGGTTTATAATTAATAAAATATTTGTTTTAAAAAATGCACTAGGTTCCGTTACGAAGACATCTGGCATCATATCGAATGGATTTATGAAGACAGAAACGAATAAGGGTTTCTCAGATGTTCTTTCAGGGGAAGAATGGGTATGTATTTTATCGTTTCAGAGAGTTGTCAGCGTGACGCAGAGGAATGGTTTTGACACGAAGAGCAGCCAAAGGTTGCACATTTGTTGTCTTTTCATTGTTGTTTGATTGCTTGTTTCATTCTTTGTTGTCGACTTTTCAAAACAACCTCCAACAAAAACCTCGAATCTCATAGACTATACAAGCATGGTCTTCCGCCCCCCCTCCTCCTCCCCAACTCCCCTTTACCTTTTCGGGAAGGTGGTTCGTGTTGAGAGGGCACACAAAGTTCCTCACTGTAACGCAAGTTCAGCATATGGCGCAAAAAGTGACATTACATAAAAAATGGGCATGCATCTACCAAAAAATTACACCGTTAATGATGGCATGGTAATGATAGCAGGGCCGGTAATGATAGCAGGGCTGGTAATGATAGTAGGGCTGGTGATGATAGTAGGGCTGGTAGTGATAGCAGGGCCAGTAATGGTAGCAAGGCCGGTGTTTATAACAGCTCATATTGCCAAACAACTAGACTTCTGGTAGAGGGACGCGGTTGCCATGTTAGAATGCCCATTTGGTTTCAACACGCCGGTCGTTTTCTTTGAAAAGCCGTCTGATTACACTGAAGACTACTCGATTTTAATTTGCCAGACGTCGTGAATGGAACAAGAGCCACTAGGAGCCGTGGCCAATCGAGAAGGTACGGCACGCGCAACTGCCATACTCCTCATTCCAAACTACGCTTTTTCGGGTCTCGGTATTCTACGCATATATGACATGCATATGTCTTGCGTTGTCGACTTGCTACGGCCCAGATTTCGAACGAAATGTTTTTTTGAATAGACATTAGTTGTCTTTAGTTATGTGATTCTCCATAAATCATGTGCATGCAATATTTCAGCTGAGGAAACGTGCTAATTGTAACTGTTCTATTCTGAATCCACGAAGATTTTTTTAACAGTTGCCAGAACATCTTTCAATGGTCATTAACATTAGCTGCCAATAAAGCAATGTCGAACCATACTTTACGGCAGACTGTATTTTTTTTAAAATTTGATTTCCCTTAGCTATTAAAACTAGAAAATATTTTCGCAAAATTTTTTACAAACGTTCACTTGCAGCAGCTGCTTTGAAAGAAGCTGAATCAAGTGAAAAGCAACGGAGTAGTGTGCGTGATGAAGCAGAAAAAAGCAACGATGATGCATCCTCAAAGTTATGGTGAGTACTAATAATGCTCACCTGCAATCCGAAATTTTCTAAGGATAATAGAGAAGTCGCGGTGGATTTGAAACGTTGTTAAAAGTGCTTCTGAAGTACCTACTGATGTTTCCGTAATGGATAAATTCAGCTAAAATTTCAATATTTAAACGAACTTCATTGTTGCAAGCTGCACTTAGCCGTTCTTATGAGCTACTTTCTATGAAATACTCATGTTTAAGTCCTCTTCAACCTCTTTAATGCGCGTGATTAAGATGGGTTGGGNGGGAAAGGGAAGCGGGTGGAGAATGGTTGTTATACATTTTACGAAACACAAATATGTGCGATATTTTTGGTGCGAGCGAAACAAACGGGACGAAATCTTACGGAATAACCGTTCATTGGTGTTTTGACTATAGCCATAGTTGAATCGAACAGGCGCTATGCTTTCTTGGATTTTGCTTCTGTTATGTACTTTAATCTTATGTGGGTTTATCTTTCGTAAAGATTCCGAATTTCCAAAATTGGCATTTTTTCTGCATCGATCTACTCTTTTTTGACTGCACTAAATGGAGCAGTAAATCGGTTCTCACTATTCGCTCATTCGCATTCGATTATCCATGAAGGAAGAACGGTGACCAACCTCACCCCTTCCCATTTATTCGCATCTCGGAGAAGTGGCTACTCGTAACCTCATCTCCTAATGATGAATAGATTAAACAAAGTACTTGATTATAGATATATCGTGAAATTGTCGGATTTTTTAATTTAAAAGAAACATCATAATAAAGAAAATTTGAAAAAAAAAGATGTCAACAGAAAAGCCAATGATTTTTTTTAAAATTTCAGTAATGTGGACAAAAATGCAACGATCAACAAAAGCGGGAAATTGGGTAATCGACGCGTGCGTCAATACAAGGGAAGAAAGTCAATGTGCTCTTCAAAGATCCCGAAATCGCGCAATAAACAACTCAAGTAGATTATTTCATATAATCATCATTGCCTGTTATTCAGTTATTCATCGAGATGAGTGAGGCGCATCATTTTTCATTATTTCGCACATCGCCTGAAATGCATAGTCAAGGCTCGAAATTATAGTTTTGTGAATTTTATGTTCGTTTATTTTTCAAAAACGACATTTCAAAAACAAAGCATGGAAAATGTCAATCCATATTTCCGTATCTGCACTTTAAACTTTATATGTATGCCTTCAAGGGGAGTGTGGGGGGGGGGGGGGGGGGGGGGGGGGGGGGGGGGGGGGGGGGGGGGGGGGGGGGGGGGGGGGGGGGGGGGGGGGGGGGGGGGGGGGGGGGGGGGGGGGGGGGGGGGGGGGGGGGGGGGGGGGGGGGGGGGGGGGGGGGGGGGGGGGGGGGGGGGGGGGGGGGGAGAGAACACAAACATTTGAAAAAGACGGATGACAATATGAGAACACTGTCCCAAATTAGGATGGCCCAAAAGAGGACTTTATGGCGATCAACGATGTGTGTACAACTTCAGAGGTCACTGGCACAGCAGTCACTTAATGGGTCGATAGCCAAACTTTACAGTAGATAAAACTTAGTGTGCTTTTCCACAATATGCAATCAGCAGGCGTTTAAGTATCACATTCGTCCATAACGTAGCATTGCAGATTGCGTTTTGCACTCGCTTATCCCTTCTTTCCCCTACTGCCCATTCCAACTCAAGCTCCATATTGATCTTAAACATCGATACCAGAGGTATTAAGGTCAATGGAGAAGCGATCAGATGCCGAAGTTAAGGCTTCATTTGTAAAAGACGATTCAGTGGATGTGGATCACGATTTAGCGGGCACATGTCCGAATGTCACGCAAACGGCTTCAAGATCAGCGAAAGGCTACCATGCTAGACGATACAAGGTTTGCTGTTTTCACACTCAACTTCTCCTTAATCCATTTTATAGGGCTTCGGAATACTTACATAATATTAGCTACCTAATTTTTCATAAAAACTGCTCAATTATGCACGTTGAATTTACTTTGAGAAGAGTTCATTGGCTCTTTTCTGCTGTATAATTTCGGCTGATGAATGGAAAGGAAACTGAAAGATCGATTATAAAACCAACAGAAATAATCGCCAACTATAGTCAAGGTCATTTATAAGGGTATCGATTTCGATCAAGTTGATGCGATTTTTTTTCGCATAAACGAAAACATGAAACAAACAAGGGGCAAAAGTATTACAGATGGAAGTAATCTCTTTCAAAGCAATCTTTAAGAAAGTGAAGAACATAACAAAAAATATCTATAAAACTTATGGTCACATAAACTTTTAAAATAGATGTAAACTTCTCCAATGTGGTTTTCGTCAAATGTTTTGTAAAATTGTATAAAGTCATAAAATTGTTAGTTTATCAACTCACTTTATCAGCTTTATCAGCTTTAAAAGCTAATCATTTAAAAATAATTTTCGCATAAGTTTTCATAACTTAATAAAGATCAGTTAATGAAAACGATCCTCAGTTAGTGCTGCTGCTTAAAAGGTTCGTTATTCAAAATATGAACGCTTAGCGCTAGTTAAACTAATTTGTAGGTTATACAGAGCCAACGAGTGGAGAAAACGGATTCAACGGCTAGCAGTCATCAATTCGATCCTAAAGAGAATTTTCTTCGTATACTGCCAAATGTAAGTTTAGTTGAGAAATTGAAATAAATTTCAATTGTTCCACTCACAATTTCAAAAACAATTCTTTAGCGCATTTTGAACATTCTCATGAAAGCCATTTTGCAATGATAAATGACCTAACTGTATAATCGCAGTGATCATCAGAAGATGAAACTAGCAATAGTTTGAGCCTGAGCCGTAAGTATTGTGCTAGGGCACGAGCAGTACAAGAGTAATTAATACCAATTAATATCAATTAATACCAATGTGCCGGTGTGCACAATTTGATAGTGATGCGGAGCATGAAAACTTTACAATCAAATAGCGATGTATCGCTCATTTTCCTTGGCAATATTATCGTCGGCAAAAAGATACGTTTAAATATTTCGCAGTTTTGTTCTCAATGTTTTGTATCAATTTTCCTTTTCAAACAGCGCAATTAGAAAAGCACGAAAATAGCATTTTATGAGATGATGAAAAACATATTTGTTTGCAGTTCCAATATGAACGAACAATCCTGTAATAGTCGACTTCGCGCCAGTCCTCCTGGCGCTCTTTTCGATCTCTTCATTGTTGGTCGTTCTTGTTAACGGCTTCTAGGACCAATTCTTAGCTACACATGTTTTGCAGCGTGTGAAAATTGTGCTACCATGTGGAGTAATCAAAAGTATTGCGGAGAAACTGCAACATGTAAAAGATGACACCACTCCTGTTGATATCTTCTTATTTTCAACTGACATATATCCGGTATATTTTTTGAACACTCTACTTCATTCTACTTCACTCTACTTTTCTCCGTTCGTTTTAGGAGTAAAACTTTGAAGGCCCATAAATGGTTAACGATTCAAATGGTATCGATTTTCGACTAGACTTAGAACAAATGTGGCCATGAAGCAAAATTTGTATATCACCTTGATCACCTTGATCCGACTCGCCCTCGCGGCATTCTCCAACCGCGCAAGTCGACTTCGCTCCAACTCTTCCGGTCCTGTGCACGCCGCATCCACCGCTGACCAAACAGCTTCACCATCGGGTCGGCCCACCTGTGTGCACAATTTGATAGTGATGCGGAGCATGAAAACTTTACAATCAAATAGCGATGTATCGCTCATTTTCCTTGGCAATATTATCGTCGGCAAAAAGATACGTTTAAATATTTCGCAGTTTTGTTCTCAATGTTTTGTATCAATTTTCCTTTTCAAACAGCGCAATTAGAAAAGCACGAAAATAGCATTTTATGAGATGATGAAAAACATATTTGTTTGCAGTTCCAATATGAACGAACAATCCTGTAATAGTCGACTTCGCGCCAGTCCTCCTGGCGCTCTTTTCGATCTCTTCATTGTTGGTCGTTCTTGTTAACGGCTTCTAGGACCAATTCTTAGCTACACATGTTTTGCAGCGTGTGAAAATTGTGCTACCATGTGGAGTAATCAAAAGTATTGCGGAGAAACTGCAACATGTAAAAGATGACACCACTCCTGTTGATATCTTCTTATTTTCAACTGACATATATCCGGTATATTTTTTGAACACTCTACTTCATTCTACTTCACTCTACTTTTCTCCGTTCGTTTTAGGAGTAAAACTTTGAAGGCCCATAAATGGTTAACGATTCAAATGGTATCGATTTTCGACTAGACTTAGAACAAATGTGGCCATGAAGCAAAATTTGTATATCACCTTGATCACCTTGATCCGACTCGCCCTCGCGGCATTCTCCAACCGCGCAAGTCGACTTCGCTCCAACTCTTCCGGTCCTGTGCACGCCGCATCCACCGCTGACCAAAAGGCTTCACCATCGGGTCGGCCAACCCCGTTTTTGGCCTACCTCGAGGCCTCTTTCGGTCGAGTGGGTAAATTTGTAGGACAAGAGGGCTACCAACCCGAATGAACTGCTGCAAAATACTACAGGCAAATTTGTATATCATCAGAAGTAAATTATGGAGAAAAGTTTTCGCAGTGCAATCCCTTTCACTGCATAGCTGATCTTTTTAAAACTTTTAAAAAAACTTATGTTTAACAGTGAAGTGAATCCCAAAACAATCCCAAAACAATTTTTCTTTCGCACAAAATTCTAAAAAATGATTCGCATTTAGATGACGAAAACGCCGGATGAGGCAGTTTTTATAAAACGACCAGAAAGAAAACCATGCGAATCAGCGAAGACTTCTTCAACGCTACGACCAACTGAAAACGGTACTCAGTCAGAAGACACTGAAAGTCTCAAATTACCTGTACTAACAAACAGAAGACGTATTCACAATGAGCGTTCTCCGCATCGCGATAAGTCAACGGAAATAGCTTCTGCGTGAATGTAGGATTTCTGGGTGAAGATTCATTATGTATTCAATGTCAGCATAAAGTAAATCTGGCAGTTTACTTTGATGAACTACACAGATTTGCATGTGAAATGAGTTCTGTGCCATAGCAAGTAGCATGTTGATGGTGCATAAAAGGTGGAAGGAAACGGGATATCCGAAGGTACCTTAACAGCGGACGACGGCACTTTCCTTCGCCAGCGAAGCAAAAGGCCAGCTTTCTGGTGCTTCCTGAAGTCGAGCTGAGCGATTATCGAGTTGCGATCACGAAACAGAAAGTATTTATTGATCGAGTGTTGGTGAAAATATTATAAAAATGAGATCGTATTCGCATCGTTCGATAGTGCACAAAAATGGCCGATGAATGGCGAACAGGAAAACGAGAAAGGATAAGGTACATCATAACCGGATGACGCTAATATCCATTTTTTTGGGAACTAGGAGAGTCCATGTTAGTGTTTCGGTCGGTGTTCACCTCACTCTGCCGCTTTTTCAGCCTTTTCGCCCTCATCCTTCTCCTTCTTCGGCTTCTTTTCTCCTGTAACCGATATCGATTATTAAACCATATTTTATTCATGGTTTATGAACGGTTAAAAATTGTGACTTAGAAGTGGAACGTAAGGATCTGTGCAGCATAAATGGCACCAAGGAGCTCTTCAATCAACATAAACCGTTTGCTAAGCGTGTATAATAACTCTAAAAGCGCAGAGTTACACCTTCTTGGCCTAATATCATTTAACCGTTCTAGCTGTTTCGAACGGTTTCTTTATGATTCGCTAAAAACCATTAGTACTAAGTGTTGTGGTCTCACATATCATGAAAACCTCATATTAGCAGGCGAAATGGAACAGATGTAATTCTGCAATTATATGCGCAACTAAATTTTTTAAAAATTCACTTTTAGTGCGATGATGGACGTCTTCGAACATTTTCCACTCAACGGCAGGAGATCTTACGACGAACATCTTCATGACGTTTTCGATGTTGAACAACGATTCACATGTGTTTTTTCTTATCAACAGGGTTTTTTCTCTACTAATTAGCTCAGCCGTACCGTTTGGAAGGCTGGACGTCGAAGCCACCGCGATCTAATTTCTAGTAACGGTAAGTGGAAAATCTTTGCGAGTAAGCACGAAAATTTTTGAACCTCTTTATTGCGATAAACAATACGCATGCCCTGTGAGGAATTGTGAACGTACATTAGGTATTATAAGCTATACACCAGGTGTTCTCAGAACTCAGCCCTCAAATTATGAAGATTGAGTTTGCATAACGTTATACGTCGTGGAAGCAGCAGAGAAAAAAATGTCGTATTATGATGCATGGAACGTAAATGAGAACATTTTTGTAAAACAAGAATCGCTAAATATTTAAGAAAAATTTATTAAGCAGAACGACTTCGTGAATTATATCATTATTGCTCCAATATGGACATCGATTTGTTTTAGGCAGGGAACACACAATCGTCACTCGTAGTCGTCTTAAATGTTAACTCACACTAACCTTTTAGTTACTTCTGAAACGGTCGTTAAGTCAAAAATGTAAGAAACTCCCACATAAACAAGGCATGCATAATTGTCTTGTGCATCTTCCACATGCTATACATTTCTTTGCTTTTCAGCATTTGATCCTGCGTCTTATACATATGACATGCACCTTACGCTTTCCAGTTGTTGCTGCCGCGCAAGTAGAAATTCGATGAGCAAAGTTCATGGTGTGAACGCTTTAGCGAATCTCAATCGAATCAAAAATCACTCACTCTTCGACTTCGACTTCTTCTTCTTCTTTTTTTTCTTCTTCTTCTCGCCGTCCTTCGAGGCATGACTCCTCTTACTGTGCTTCTTCTTTTTCTTTTTCTTCTTCTTGCCTTCACCAGCCGATACGTTCACGTCAGATCCTGACGTGCCACTACAAACCGCTTGAGATAGAAATGAAGTTTTAAATCGTAAGTAAACGAGTGTGATTAAATGCCTTCAGGATACCAAAAGTGCTCATTTTGCTTTTTTACTTCATAACTTCGTAGTATTAAGCATATTGAAGTGGTGATTCGCGGAAGCCTAAATGCGATCTCTAAGAGACTGAGTTTGAAAAAAATAGTTGAAAATAACGACACTTACGTTCCTATGCCTTTTCCACTTCCTCTGAAAAAATGTGCGTAAATGAAATGGCATTTGGGAAGTGTATGATAAGTTTCTACCTCGACATTGGGGATTCCAAGGGAACATACAACACAAATACTATTACGTACTGGTGATTATCGATTACGGTAAAGGAAAAACAAAACTAAAAATAGTAAATATAAATGCGATCATAAAATAGTAAATAAGCATTTAAGTAGCACTACAAACAGTCTCGACTACAGCCAGTAAGCTGATAACAGAAAAGCCCGACCTTAGACTTTATCGATAGTCGTAAAGTAACCTTCAGCTTTGCTAAAATTGTTGTTTCGAAAGTATTGCATACATAATATGAAGACTGATGTAGCGGGCGACTTTATAGTATTACGGTCATATGAGGGCGTTCAGGCTGTTAAATATCACTCGTTTCGTTATGAGCATATTTTCCCTTTGCTCCCCTAAAATATTTTTAACTTTTCCAGTGCCTGAATTGACTGGATATTGAACTTTTGCCTGACTAAAAATTTTATGAAGAACTCATCAAATAGCTTACTTCTCATCGCCGCTTTCTGTTGATCCCGTCGTATCTGCTGAAGCGGGCTGAAAGCGAATGTTGCTAAATTTAGCTTGAGAATAATATTAGTTGTTTAGGAAATATTTGAAGACGAACAATTGTATTAGCCGAAAAACAATTATTTGTTAGACTTTTTAAGCTTAACAAGTGTAATTGTTAAGACAACAAGATGTTTCGAAGATGAACCTTGGCAGTAGCATCAGCTTCTGCTGAGCCGGTAGGTGGCTTTGCAGTGGCAGTACTCGACAGAGGACCAACATTTGTTCCAGTTACCGGTGTTCCCGTCGGCAAATCAGAAGGCAACTAAACAAGTTTATTGTATGAGTACTGCTGCAATTTTAATAATTTTTCAATACTGTAATTTGTAATTTCTATAAGGGCGATTTTAATAAACAATATTGAGGGAAAATTGTTCAATGTTTTTTCACTTGCAAATAATTGACGAGTATCGTTGTTGTGGTCAAGAGCGGTAAATTTCATCTGCCGTATGAATACGTTTACATTTTTCAATTTTATGAATAAAGAACGTTGACAACCCAAGAACTACTCAATCTACTAGTATTGGCAGAATGCATTGTATAACGAAGGGAAAACTGAAGAACGATTTCGCAGTTGAATATCACAGTTAGAGGTTTATCGCAAGAGGTCATTAGCTCCGATTTCATTCCAAAGAGTCAAAGTTATTTTAGAAGTCATTGTAAGATTGATCTAGTAGCATAAGTGATCAACAGCAATTACGAGTTAAATCAAATGCGAACCATCGCTGTGGCCGGAGGTTGATCAGGTGCAACGTCATCGTTCTGAAGCAAAATGCTGTTTAAACGGTGACATCGATTTCTACTATTGACAGTAATAGCAGCAACTTGGTTAGAATTTTTTTGTCGAGAGCCTTATATTTTTAGGTGCGGTTCGCACCGCTATTGATACTATTTGAGAGAGTAGAGCCCTCGCCCCGTAAGCGAGAGACCCGGATTCAACTCTCGGCTGCTTCATTTAAACTTTCCACTGTCACAGGTCCGACACAGTAGTAATAGTGGCATTGTGAAACAACTTGTGCACTGAACAATTAAGGTACGGCAAATTGAGATCGCGAATTTCGTAAAAATATCACTTGTGGGATCAGTCGCCTCTCTTGGGCAAGGGGGGAGGGGGTGGGGGATGAATCACGCCAAGAACAAAGCGGTCATTACTGCAGTCCATGCAGGTCTAAGATAGTATAAATGCAATACATCTAAAAACGATGCTTTAAGCTACTGTTTGAGCACTGCTGCCATTTATCTACAGTCCACCACCATCAGCTGCGTCTATGAAGTGAGTGCCTACTTTGAACGGTTCCAATATGGAAACACTAACAATAACATCTTTATGTATTGTACAAAAGATTTCCGAAAGTAACCGTTTGTACAATATGAATATCGTTCATTAACGCGATCGCTAACATAGTTTTTCTAATGCTTACGAAATTGACTCTATTAGAGGAGATTATTTGATCCCGATGACTTTATCTGTTGAACAAATCAGTTGAAGTCACGAGATTTCTATTTTTTGTAAATGTTAGATTGAGAATCTTACATTTTTTTCATGAAAATTTTACACAACTATAAACCTATTGCTTTACATAAGCGGAAAGAGCGCTGTGAGTTTGATGAGCGTTATTACTCTGTCTGCCATAAAAACGACCGATAATGATCCCGTTTTTGTTAACAAAATATTTTCCCGAAATTTGACAAAATGTGTAGCACCGGGACCGCGTCATATGTATCTTAAAAAGTGAAGCGTAAAATTGGCTAACCGCTAAGAACTGTTTGTAAATAAAGAGAGAGACGCCGATTATGATCAACGCGATTAGCAGCGTTACCACTTCACCCATTTCGTCGAACCGACCGATCGGTAGTGAACCAACTCTGTGCAATGAACAATCCGACCTGAAATCTCATTTATATATTACTCGCTTTTAGCAAATTCTTGTTCATTTGTTATTTTGCAAATTGCGGTTTTGCAAATTTATATTTGCAAAATGCATTATGGTAACATCATGTCTGTGCATGCATATATGTATTTGTGCCTGTCTGTCCACTGTTTTCAACTCTGCAACTATTGGAGCTGGAACTGCGAATTTTGATAGCCATAATTTTGCACACAGTAAATCGTCCTCTTACATCCAATTTCAAATCAATTTCATCAATATTGAGCGATGCTATTCTCAACAAACGAAAAAATATGCACGAATTTTGCAACTTATCGCATCACATGTTCCAGTGGTCATGCACTAAAAAGTTAGACACGAACCGAATATTTGCATAAGAGTTTGAACCAATTAGAATGTGCCCGTTTCCTTTATCTGTAGATATCTAATGAAACCAGTTTCTGTGATAAATGAAAAACCCAAAACGCATATGGTAACAATCGTTGTGGCTTACTTTCTTCTTTGTTTTTCTGTCATGCGTGTATGTTATCGAGCAAATGCATTTCTCATTTGTAAATCGTTCCTTGGTCATCATTGCCAAACGCTAAATGACACAATAGGATGACCTATACCATCTTAATTCTTCGCCTATGTTTTTGCACACCTCCCTATACAAGTCTATATGATTCGTAGATGATTATATCTTGTTAACGAAACTCTCTTCTCCCTGTTTTGTTGACTAGTTTGTAGAGAAAGCGAATTTCAAGTGATTGCAACGATAACAAAAAATTGTTTTTAATTTTCTATGTGGTTTTTTAAATGTTCCGTATGCTTTTTTTTTCAACGAAAGTTTTCTTTTAAAGATATATAATATATGCCAGATTTTCTCACTTTTTCCCGTATATCAACACCAAAATATATTATCTTTGATTTCGTATGAAACATTTTACTCTCAAAAATGAATTTTGAAGCATCAATAGGAGGAGAATTTCGTAGCCGGAAATCTGCTTCTCAAAAATCAAACTAAGACAATTGTTTTATTGAATAAATTTTACGAAAAAAAAAACAAAAAAACGCAACCACTGGTTGTTATTGGAATTGTTGTAAATTTTTGCTAAAGTTGCGCACTTGCGGACTCCATTCAATAGTTTTTTTGCGATGAAAGCTGGTCGGATACAACGCTCTGCCAAGTTATCGCGAAGTTTACGAAGTTCTTCTCAAGAAGTGCCTTCACAGCTTTCACTCGAGGAAATAATTTGGCGAATTCCTGGAGCTGACAAAACTATCAATGTTCAGGTGAGGCAACATTCATACACATTAGTAGAATTCGCTGACTACTTTACATTTGTTTATCTATACAGAGATTTCTGTGTATCGGCGAGGATTGATTTCTTGTTCGCCCATGCTTAAACTGTTTATAAGAAATTACGTGCCTTGTATATTTGCAGTTCCATCGCGCACGCTTTAAATCTTTTTCGTCTTTCAATTTCTTTAAAAGACAAGGGAGATCTAAAACATACATTTTGTTGAAAATCTTCTTATAGAGTCGGCAAGCTGTGTTGTTGACCGACTGGGTCAACCAACGGCTTCCATTTCATTTGTTTGGAAGCTGAGCATCAAGGAATTGACACCATCTTGTTTACGAAGTAAAGTAGGTGAGTAAGTTAGTTCCGAATTAACGAGTAGCGTGAGAAATGAGCAAATCGTGTTTTCAGGACGACATTCAGTGCCACTTAAGCAAGGTTGGCATGCTGCTGTCATGTGATAAACCTATATTCGCGGATATGATACTGCGTCTTGGTCATCTCACGATGTCCACTCATTCCAGCAGTGTGCTAGCTCATTCTCCACTCATAGCTCAACGATTGGATGAGGTTAGTTGCAATTGGAACAGGAATACCGAAAACACCCCGATGATCCGTGCGATAGTCGACCACGTCAATATAGCAGTCTCACTAGCGTTGCTGATCTCTGGTCAACCTCTATAAAGTCCTGTCGACCATTTTCCTCAACGGCCCTTCCAATGGATTTATTTTACTCGAGAACAATACTCTCGGTTAAAATTATAAGCTTCCCGAGCGTTGCGAGATTCAAGCAGTGAAAGTGCGCATTTTGACTTACAGGAACCTCGTCCTTTTCTTTATTTTGAAACCACTTGTGGCGTCGAGTACTAATTATTCACGTCCTCAGAAGGTATTGATCGCCTGAGTCGATTAATGATGTCATGCAAATGGTTACGCAAGTTGTGTTCATGCTTAAATCATGGTGCCTGGGCGCTTACGTTGGCGCTGTCACAGCGAAGTGACCCTCTCAGCGGGGAGATGAAGTGGAACCCTCGCACCTCAACGGATGGGTAATAGGTGAAGACCTTCACGCACATCCACTCCTGTGGGAGTCGCGAGTGGATTTTAGACACATCAACACAAGTTTATATCCTCCGCATCGTGCCCACTGCCGAAGCATAGCACGAACTTCATAGTTAAAATCATTTCTCTCATCAGTTCATGGCTAAAATTGATTCTCGTGCCAATGCACGAGAATGACTTTTTAAAAATGAGTTTTTAAAACCATGAGTTTTTAAAGGGCGCTTCATTGAACAGTCGTCATGTCTTGGGCTTGATATTCGGGAAATTTTCAGCAGTGGTTTGCATAACAGAAATAGCTAGCAGGAAGAAGAGGAGGTGGTTCAGAAGTAGGGAGCAGGCTGGCTGAGGTCAGGATTACTCGCAAGCTTTTCCGTTTTGTTCTTAGTCTCATTGTAACACCAACGAGAGGTGAAACGGTTCACGTCTTAACCCCTTCGCTTGCCTGTTCGTAATGAGCAAACTGTTGCGCAGTCGCAACTACAGTACTTTGTTTGTCTAGGGAGGGCGTCCTCAGCAAAGATGGCCGGTCGAAGTAGACCTTTCGGATCTGCGAAGCCGAAATCTAAGCACAGAAGGACTTCAGATCGTCGTTGAGTTTATTTCAACCGGATCGGTGTCACTCGAAGAAGGCAGTCTACCACATGCACTCATAGCAGCAAATTTGCTCGAAGTTTGTCTTTCTGATGTGAGCTGAGTAGCAATGCTAAGTATAAATCGGCCATACTTTTATCCTCAGTCTTTTATGTTTTGAAAAAAGCATAAAGAGTTTTTCAGATTCGCCTATAATCTTGCTCGACAGTTTCATCATAACTGTTTCGTAGAGGAGGTAGGAGGGAGTGGTGGGAGAGTGGGCTTGGATGAGATGAGATCTCAGGTCCTCCATCAGAGCGAACCGGATAGGTTAGGAAAAAGTGGTCGCAACTCCGTTCCTCATCTGGGCCCCTTAAAGCGAGACGATTCACATGCCAACCATTATCCATAATTAAAGGTTCTCTTCAAAGCTGGACAACGATCTCGGTGACCTGTTGAGGATGTTTTTATCAATGGATCTGTAGAACGGCGATCTATGGTGCAAAGAACAAGATCGCTAAAAAGTAGGCATATATGCTAGCGATACTGAGGGGACATGAAGTCTGTTGAATGTCAACTCCTAGAGTCGGCCGTTATTGCTCTTCGCTCGCATATGAACACCGTCAGTCGAGGTGTGTCCGTTGTGACCAATGGCATCCTACGCCGCATTTTAACCATAGACAACAAAAAAGCATCAACGTCCACTTTACTTTTACCCTTTCTGTTATAGAAAAAACGAATAAGTTGTAGTTCAAACTGTTCAGGTGGAAGCGCTGTTAAAATTACTGTGTGAACAAATGGCCGTTATGGCTACTCGAAATCCTCGATCCGCATACGTGATGCTAGAAACAGCGGTGCATTCACTACCAAGGTATGACGTTAGAGTTACCATTACCTTACCACTTACCTGGGTTAACGGCTTAAATGTCTTGAATTGCATCGGGAGGTAATAGCATCGAAAAAAAAACAAAAATGACCTTCAGTTTTGGAGAAAAATTAACGACATCGCTAGTCGGATCACTCCTACTAGAGAAACTTCTTCCAACGCTTTTATCTACAGCTTTCCCTATCGACATTATTATCGGTCGAACAGATCAAAAATAAAACCATTTAAAAAAATGCTCCTAACAGATAATAGAGAAGTGCTAGAACGTTAAACAATATAGGCATTCTTAATAAGCTCTGGCATTAGATATCAAAACTGTGCAAGAAAAGGTCATACCGACACGATTTTCAGACACTCGGAATACCGGAGTATCGTTGTCGACGCTGTCGCTCAATTATTTCCGTCACTTCAATCAGAGCCACTTTTTCTTAAGGTGTAGTGTTGATAGGATTCGAACATTGATAGAATGGGTTACAAAACCTTGAAATCGTAATGTGACTTAGGGGGGCCGATTGATCTAGAGATATCAGGAAGCTTCTTTTCTGTAGTATCGATACATGATGAATTTAAGAGCCACGTGGAAAAGTTTAGAAAACTGACCCGGAAAATTGATTCAGAAAATCTCGTTCAAATTAGACCTATTAATGCCACCATTTTCTACGTTGGCCAATACCTATCAACTTATTTCTACTGCATTGTTTTTCTTGTGCTTGTAGGTCTTAGGAACAAGATTGTGACTCGACTAAAGTGAACGATAGGATCAGCACGAAAAATAGACCGTCAACTGATGGTAAAATAGGGGACTATAAGTTTTGTTATTTTCGAGAATGAATCTTAAAAGGGAGAATGTGCCAAAAATGAGAAATTCTATAATTCATTGCTTAGTTTACGTTTGAGTTGCTCTACTAAGCCCTACATAGCTTTTGACGGTCAGGTGTAACTCATCAGTTACGTGCTCTACAAAACCATGTAACACCTTGCAAGTGCCCCGTCCCTGCCAGTGCTTCAAATTCAAATGTTTAAATCGTCGGGTTGGATGGCAGTAGCTCAGTGGTGGAGCTTTCGCTCTACGTGTACAAAGACCTGGGTTCGATCTCAGACTACTTCCCCAATGGGTCGGCAGCAGGCTGACCACCAGGCGTTGCGGAACTGGTCAAAATAATCGTGCGTGGACATGGTTGTCAGCTGCGTCGATACGGGAATGGGAATCGATCAAATTACATCTGCCTTTGCGTCCCTTTGCAAATCGTTGCAAAAGAGATATTCAGTTTCAGCTGTTTCCGGAATCGATCTACGCATTATTCTCGTCACCAGTTTTCAGCATGCAGGAGGACTTGCATTCGCTTGCATGCCTCATTAGGTGGCTTAAAGCGAATCCACAACACGTTTACAGTGCTCCCTTCCTTCTGGACACTATAAAATTTAATGGAATCACAAATGAAGAGAAAGTTCGTTTGACTGCTTCAACTTTTTTTGATTTCTCCTCTCTGAGTGGATCGTTTTGTAGAGTTTTGTGGCATCGCTCACTTGCAGAACATAGTTCGAAATTTTAATCGTATCGCTGTGGTAGAAAAAGATTCTATTCAATTTTCGTTTCTGCTCACATAGCTTTCATAGTTCGAGGATTCACCTCATCGAAATCTCATTTCCATGACTCTTGACCGACATCACTAGCAGCACTTTTGATCAGCACACAGTTGATCTTCCTGCATGCCAATGGAAGGCGGCTTCAGTGAGGACAGGTAAGTTTAACAGAAATCATGTATGGGCATGTCAGCTCGAAATTTTTTTCGCAGGAGGGGGGGGGGAGGGGGGGGGTGGGGAAATGAAATAGAAAGGAGCTATTGTGTACGTGATACGATGCAATTGTAGAGGCAATATCTCCAGATGGCCGACGAAGTAAAAGGCCTTCGCTCAGTGCTCGAATCTTCTTTCGCTGATAGAAATTGGCGCACTTTTCTGGTAAGTAATAGTGCAGTTCTAATTCAGCAGTAGTTGTGAGGTTTCCTCGCTTTCTGTGGGTTGCCTTCTTACATATTACACTTTTTTTTTCTCAAAAGATGCATGATTGGCTTCGGTGTAATCCTCGACCCGACTATTAAATTATGGCATCGTTTTGCTGAACTTGAATAAGCTGAATTCCATCATCACTAAATCTTGAATAGTAATGTTTGAGAACACGTTTTCTGGAAATTACTGTGGAGCGATAACTCATGAGTCTCTTCTCCTATATGTTCAAGGCACCGAAAGACATCCTATTATTGAAAACTCTTTGAGGAGAAACAAAATTTCGAACCTTCTGAAATATAAAGTTTGCAACTGCTTCAAGACGCACCTTAAACTAGATCGATGCTTACTGCTAACATATTAAATTTTTCTTGAAATAATCTGGAAAACTTTTTGCAATGCCCTGTATCATTTCAGTGCCACCGATTAACTCATTACTGGCACAAAAAAATTTCGTTGAAGCAGAGTTTCCGTAAAATTTTCACAAATTTCACAAATTATATGGTACCTCATGTAAATATTTAATTACGGAATAATGAAACATGGAAACATTTTTTTGCAAAATTTAAATCTCGAGAAGTTCTATGCAAATTTCCCTCATAGAAATCTTTAACTGTTCCGTGCATGAAACCTTGAAGAAGGTGGTGATTGCTGCCATTTCTTTTGTCGAATTTAATTCAGCAATTTTGTGGTTTCGCTTAATCAGCCTTGATCGTTTGGATGATTGCAATCTTCAGTTAGAGAACGAACAAGTCTTCAAAAATTTGTTTACCGCATGTGCAAAAAAAAAACAGCTCAAATCAAAATCAGTTGAACAATCAAGTGAAATCAAAAGACAACGAAGGCCATCGAAATTATGGCACTCATTTAATGAAATGAGTTCGCATTTCTAGTCATTTGTAATTTGTCATTTATTTTTACAAAATGAATTTCAGCAAAGCGAACGGTTTGTGCTAATTACGGATTCAGAAAAGTCTCCATCGACAACAGCATTGTCGCCATTTTAGACGTAGTCTCATTTGTTTGGCTCATTTCTCAAAAATTTTTCACTCGTAAACTTTCGTTTTCTTTGTAAACCATTCTGCATGTATTGCTCTACACGAATATGCTAATTAGGAGATGAAGCTGTGCTGACATCGGTTTATGTGAGCACGGCTATACTAGAGCTCAGAAAGGTGAGGAAAATTCGAATTCACGAGTCCAGGTAGACAGTGGGAGGCTCACTTATGCGACATCTTGCCGAGTTGCAGCAGGTTGATTTCATTTGCACAGAACATGTAATCGCGATATTTCTATCCTCGAGCAGCTTAAATGCAGCAGAAACTCATTTACGCTGTCGTTGCTGGAAGCAAATGGAAGACTTTCCCACCCTTCTGAGTTGCCAAGAGCGTCACTTCGTTGACACTTCTCCGCTACCACATCTCCTTTCGAGCAGGACTTCATTTTTATCGCACATCGTCAACTACGGTTAAAGGACAATAGTCATTTTATTTGCGCGCGATTAATGGTGTTGTGATCGCAAAAAAAACGGTGGCGAAAGGAATAAACTCAGGCCATTATATATATATATATACATATATATATAATGTATATATGTGTATTATATACATATATATATACAATGTATATATATATATACATGATGGTGCCGCCTTGTCATTTTATAAATGCTTCTTGTGGCTGACTTCACCAACAAATGACAGCCAAAGAACATGCTGACATCAGCCCGATCTTCATAAATCTTTCGATCATGCTCGTTTCTGTCTTAAATTCATATTTGCTGTGTTGTTCGAGATCTTCATGTACACAGTGAGGCGTCGTGGGCATAGGCGGAT
The DNA here is from genome assembly GCA_000803305.1 of Toxocara canis. Taxonomy (NCBI): domain Eukaryota; kingdom Metazoa; phylum Nematoda; class Chromadorea; order Rhabditida; family Toxocaridae; genus Toxocara; species Toxocara canis. The sequence goes on from JPKZ01022847.1 coordinate 877,336, forward strand.
TGGTAGAGACTGTTTTTTTTTGAAGTACCCACTGTCTGCGAAAGTTTTTAATCATACGGCTAGCCAATGTCAGCTTATCTGACTCTCGAGAAAATGAGAAAGCTTGGCTAGCCTTAAGATAAAGTTCTAGAGTTCGGGTCGTCACACTCTAACGTGAGCATCCAATCTCGAAAATCTTTAAAGTACCATTTTGATTTTCCTAAAATTTGGTCATTTCGAAACGCCCCGAGATTTTTCAAGAAGAAAAAGAAAATTGTGCAACATCAGTCTAATCAGTTCACGGCGGGGAGATCGCTTCATATCACTTTTAAAAATGGTTGCCTTGTTCTCGAACGTTTTGATTCATGGTGATGCATGATGATTACACTAAGTCGTTGATTGCAAATCACTTCTTGCATAATAAATAATACTTAGATTATGAATTCCTTTTTTTTTCAATACATAAAGGGCCTTTTACGAAATCGTGTGAGGGTGCTGATTTTTGCTGATTTCTGCTGAGAACAAATAAGAAAAACCAAATAACACCTTAATGGAAATTGTTAAAAGAGGTTGTTGCAAATATCATTTCTTGACTCTAACGTCAGTTAATGCCTTTAGATGATAAATGAATTTGTCAAATTGAAAAGAAAAAGTGGTGACATATATACATAAACAGATACGTTTTGTTCATAACGCGCTTTGCAAATGTGAATTTGCCGAAACATATGAGATGGGGATGACAGTAAGGTTCATACTGCAACTGCACGATTGCATGATCCAATTCATTCGGTATGAGATGCAGTCACGAAGCTGAATTCTATAGTGTCCAAATAGGAGAGGAAGCATATTTTGACTAAAAATTTAGCAAAAGCATCACAAATGAAAGCGCAAACAACATGCATATCGTCATATCTTCGTTCGTCCACACTTTTGATAGTTCCTAAGTGAAAAGCGCTCCGGAGCCATAGGTCTATTTTATTGCCAGCCTCTAAAGGGCGCTAAAATTGTTAGGAGGCGCCTGAAACAAATTGTTCGACTCAGTCATGTGCATGACAAGAAGGTGGCATTCCCTAAGTTTGTGTTCTGCTTACTGGTGGCGAAGGCGAAAGTCGATGTCGACGTTCCATTTTGAGCATTTCGATTGAACGTTTGATAAAGGCAGAGAAAATGAAGGGAAAAGCATCAAAAACTTGCAGATGAACTTTTTGTTGGCCTTTGATGAGGAAACAGAGATAATAACAAATCTGGTCACAGTGCGATGCACTCCGATTTCTTCATCGTTTGCGAAAATGACATCACTTCATAGGCTATCAATGGTTTATTTAATTTAAACAATTTCTCTTGCATATTTTACATTATTCTTTCAAATGGGAAAGCACGCCAGCAGTTAAGACAATATGCGCTTTATTGACAGCGCATGAGGATCGATCGGTTGGTTCCCTGAACGGTTAGGGAACGATGAAATTCATATTTTGACGGCTCGCATAAATTTTGATTCGCCTTGCTGCGACTCAGCAAACGACTTGCACAGTCAACCCGGTTGAATTAAACGGGCTTTTAGCCGGCCGAAAAATGGACCTCGAAATGAATATACTAGGTAATCTCAAAACTAAATTAGGCCTATCAAATTCCATAGCATTAGTTTTGATGCATCCCGAGTTGAAACTATAAGACAGAAGAATGCGTTTACATACATACGCATAGACATTGTGCGTTTTGCAAATGCAAATTTGGCCGCCATAATGCTCTTTGCAAACACGAATTTGGCCGCCATATAGCTCTTTGCAAACACGAATTTGGCCGCCATAATGCTCTTTGCAAATGAAAATTTGGCCGCCATAGTGCTCTTTGCAAATGCGAATTTGCGAAAGTGCATAAAAAGCGCAGTTTAAGATATTAGGAGTGCTGTTGTGAAACCGGGTTATTTTCTTTGATAAGTGTCCATTAGAACAACCAGAGAAACCAGTTGGCTGGAAGGACATACGGTTTGGCGGCGAGTCCGTCAAACCATCAGGCTTCTTGGGCTTCGAACTGATCGCTCATAAAAATCTGCCATTAAGGTTTCGTCACCAGTCAAACGTGAAATGCGGAAGATGGAAAAAGCGTGAACGCCTTTTACTACCCTTCTGCTAATCGAAAGTACAATTCGGTTGGTTGAAAATCCGATTTGGCTTCAATTTTTCCATAGCATTAGCTTCAGTGATTTCCGAACTGAAACAACCAAGCAGACAGACACACAGGCCGAAGTCTTCATAATGAGCCCGACAAAGTACAAATTTGCTAAAGCGCACGAAAAGACTGATTGATAAAGCATAGAGCTCATTGAAATTAAGCAATGGCGAGGTAGGTTATTGTCGATTCTAGAAGAGCAGCAAACTGTGATCACTGTAAAAAAGGCTCCGAACCTAGTCTGCTTCGGCTGCCGACCTAGCCTGCTCTGCCTATCGCTCTGCTAATAGAAAAATTTCTGATCGGAAAGTTCGCAAATGGCCAGCTGATTTAACTAAATAGTACTGAAACGATAAACTATTGAAATAAAGAAGAAATTGTGGCAAGTAATTCAGTAAAATCAGCAAATAATTTCGATACGATCAGTGAATCGTTCTCATTAAAAGTTTCATGTTATCGTTACTTGAAATGTCATCTACTTGTGCATTCTTCATCGTACCACATCGACAACGTGTTGTGAACGAACACTATCAATTATATGAAATGTTATATTTCAGTCGAATTTTTTTAAATTAGTAATAGACTATACAATTATTACTTATTTAATTCCCTTAATGAAATTGTTGTCTTATCTAAAAGTTAAAGAAGACAGATAGAGAATTTTTGCGGTTGATTTTGAACTTAAAGAATTTTGCATATTACACCCAAAAACGAACGAAGAAGAAAATAGCCAAATTCAGAGGAAAATCACATCAAAAAATCGATGGTGCATTGGTAAAGAATAGCATTTTGATTGCATCGTCGTACGGAAAATGTCACGGATTTTCGGCCAATTCTCAGTTTTTCAGCACATGAACGTCTGTTTTAATATTTTCAAAATTTTTATCGATGCAGGTTTTGGCTAAGAGTGAAGGGAATGGTTAGAACGATGGCAGGGAATGATTGGAACGATTCACATAATTATGTAAATGACTAAGAGCCAGTGAGCACGAACACAATCTTTGGGTACACAGTTAGTTAAGAAGCGATTTTTAGAGGACAAAACTAAATTCAAAAATGAGGAAGAATGAAGCACTGAGTGGCATCGCATACGCATGAGTAATGAGCGCAGTTAATATTCGATTATGACAAGGTGCTATCACCATTTTTATATGCGCTGGACATATACCGCTTTTTGTGTCATAACTTTGCAACCTATTGACGTATGCAGTGATCGTTTTGAAGCTCTTGAGTTCGTACTTTTAGAAGTGGCACAAACTTCCTATATGATTCTTAAAGGAGTCTAATATAGAGATGTATAAACCTATCTTTCGTGAGCTTATATTTGACGAGCTCAATTTTAATTGCAACGCATTCAAAATTGGTCATAGCATGCGATTTGTTTGGCGCTCACCATCACCTAACGAACGAATCGGGCCTATTTCGGCAGAATTTCCACCATCAAATACCACTTTTTCCATGGCGTTCTGTGCTTCCTTTACTGGAAAGGTTAAGCCAATGGTAGCGATACTATCCGGTGATTTGTTAAGTCTTATCACTCGTGTTTCCATAATGGCATTAGCTGCTATCCAGATCGCAGGCGCAAAGCGAACGAAACTTGTTTTGACTTTAAAAAAATTTTTTTTCAAAGTAAAGTAACTTATTCATGAGCTATGCAGATATGCTGTTATTGATGAAAGCCTCTTACGAAAACTATCGCGCAATAGTTGCGCGGATGCTGTGTTCGATGTGTTTTGTGTGTGCGCTCTAGCAAATCAGCACTTTGCGAAGGGCGTCATTTGATGTCATTTCTGCGCGTTTTAATGTGTGTGTTCGTCTATCTTTGTCTGTCTGGTATTTTCAACTAGAAGCCTACTGGAGCTTGAATTACTGAATTTGGGAGCTACACCCTATGGTCATCTTCTCTACAAACTTCGAACCAGTTCATCGCTCATTTCGAATGTAGGAAGTTGCACAGCCTTAAGAGAGAAAAATTTAAATGCATACTCGGCCGGTCAGGCTGCGTACTGAACCGGTCAGGTCGTAGGCAAAGGGTTCTTTCATTGTTTTTTACCAGTGGTCGACTAGGGTTAAAATTTGAGTTCGAATATGCGTCGTTTTGTGAGTAGTTCACGACACCAGCCTGCCTGATGTATAGTTATCACCAAGGTTTATGCGCTGTCGTACGTACTTTGGCAACTCGTCGGCATATATTCTCAATTGTTTCTTAATGTTTACTTGTTGATTTTTAAGCAACTGACAAAAGCAGTCAGCAATTAGTTAAACACAATAAAGAAATGAATCAGAGTGGATCTAATGGGAACGCAGAGAGCAATTTACGACTGGAAACACTGAACGTTTCATAATGTTCTAAAACAGCAGCTGTGAAAGTGGAGCTCATCGATGACAGTTCGCGATCGCCGCGCGGCACTCGAACGTGCTCAGTGAGCTTCTAATAATAGAGCATAACGACACGCTCCAATGAAACTAAAGTTGATCGCGTAGTTCAATCGCTAACACGATAATGGTACAGTCAACGGTTCGGACTTCATCTCTATTTCACTATTTCTTCATCGACTTCGATCGAATCCGAACAGTTCTGCTGAATTTTGGCCCAAGCGTTCACGAAACACCTCTTGGTAGACTCTCTTGCTTTCGCTGACAGCAACTGTGCTTATGCATGAGAGATTGAAGCGTATTGCCTATTTTGTTGAGGAGTCGTACGATTCAAACTCCATCCTTGTGAAATAATTTCATGGAACGATTCTGTTAAAAGCGACTTCCATGACCTCTTTAAGAAAAGTTGACTTATCGCAGTTTTAGTGAACGCTTATGAATTGCGTCAAACATCAAGATTACAATCGTCTTTCGAAAATGAGAAGTGTCATTTAAAGAGCGCAAAAATAGCGCAAAAGTGCGTTTGATATTTACGGCTTTGGTTCTCATTCGCTGGTATGCATTGCTTCGTTATGATCGTTTAAGGTTTCATCGCGTCGAGTTGACGTCTTATTTTAGATTAGGCATGTGGCATTTAAGACTTCGAGAAGTTCACTGATTAGCACAAAGCTTAAATGATTTGCTCATAAAAATCAACGTTTAGATATGCAGAAAAATCGGATGGTTGCGGCAAACAGTAATGCGGCAAACATTTATTTTGTATGCGTCAAACGTATATGCGTTTTGATGATAAGCAAAAGAGTATGGCCCTCAATGAGGGGCGGATGTGTCCGTTTGCTGTAAGTCATTTTTTTCTTGTCATCTTTTCCGACCCATCCCATCTCTTACCGTATTGCCATATCGTTTCATGGAATGTCCAATTTAAATACGAAACAAGCTCAGGTTTTATGGTTTTATCTTTTTTTGTTTTTTATTTTTCGAATCGAATCTTTTATTTCCTGCTATGCATGTCTCCGCTTTGTTGTAATTATCGAAATAAAAGCAGAAGCATTCTCAGCGGATTCAGATTGTATTTTCTTCTTCATGTAGATTTGTACTGTCGATGGCGCACATCGTTTCGAACGCTGCAAAAATCGTTCACTTTATTTGCAATATGTTCGTGTGCACTTCAATCAAATTATCCGAGTGTGCACTTCAATCAAATTATCCGAGTGTGCACTTCAATCAAATCAGTATGCAAAATTTTTGCATAAATCTTTAAATTTCATTCAATCTGCAAATTTCATTCGGTTCTTAAGCTTCGTCTGGCATGGATTTTATTTCACGATCCACGCATAGATTTTACTTCAGAATTCACTAAGTTCTAAAATACATAAACGGCGTAACAAGTAAGTATATATGTCCTGCTTTCTAATGTTACCTGACAATGCCCTCTTCTCAGCCTTTCCCACCTCTCCCTCCTCCCCACCAAAAAAGACCGCCCATTTTCAAAAACGGGCACTGGATTTTAACAGTCTTGTTGAAACATTACCTTTCTTTGTGAGCAGATTCCTTCGACTCGATGGGAACAGCCCGGACTGTTAAACTTTCTGTAGATGCGTATGTATGCGATGTCTCTATGCGCTTATGTATGTAATAAATGAAGGCTCGTTGGAGTCAAATGGAGCCGATGAAATTCATTTCTTAGAAGAAATTTTCATAGGGCCAAACTGGGATCAACCCATCAAAAAGTGTTAAGCTCGTTTCTTTATATTTGATATCATCAAACCGTCTAGCCACCATAAAAATTAAGGGGTCATTCGATACTTTTAATGTCAGACTGGAAAAGTTTTGTAGAATTAATGTGAAATCTCTTCGGAGGGTCGTTCAAAAGCCCTCTACCTCTTTGCATCATTCCGCGCCAGGCTGTGTCTGCAATTACCACAGCTGCATTTCGATCACCGAATGAAATCAAACAGAACCGAAATTGGGTGAAGGGATCTTGTGCAATTCCAGCCTTCCTCTTTTCTGCTTTATGGCGGTACAGATGGGATGTGGGAAGTAGTTAAATAGAACGGTCAAAATCCGGACATGAGACCAGCGCAACGAGCCATATACTCCTACTGGCACCTGTCCTCACACCAATGGTTGGAAGGAAGGCTGCAATCCGCAGATAGAGCGGACGTGGGGGAGGCGGGGGGAGGGGTGATATGAAACGTGTGAATCGCTACTATTATTTTATTCGCATCCCAGATGGCAATAAAATCGAACTGGAAGATTCTTGCCGTGAAAAGAACATTTTGCCCTTTTCGAACATTCGGTGGGCAGCAAAATCTTCCTAGCTCTACATCTGTATTTCGCTTTAACTTCACTTGACTGAGGGGTTTTTGTCGATGAATAGCCTTTGCCTTGTCGTGCCTTATGAATTGTATTATAGCATTTTTATTGAATGTCGGGTTCTACGCGTGTCCGGTGATGTAGACTCATGGCTGCGGACATTTAGAGGAAAACTTAAGTGAACAAAGTTTTTTAGGCAACGAATCGATCGAGGAAAGCGCTGAGCCAGCGTTTGCTCGGTCGAGACGCCCACTGAGCGGAATCGTTTCCGTATCGAGTGCCGGTAGTCAAGTGGACTTATTCAAAAAAAGAGTGTGCAAATGTTAGCGGAAGCCATAGAGCTTCAGTATCCGTTCACTCTCAACGGTGAGGAGTTAGGTTTACAAAAATTTTTTTTCACTCTATCTTACATTGGTTATTTGTAGTCGACACATACAAAATGAGGGTTGAAGGAAGGAGGGCAAGGGGTTGGTTAAAGCAAAGGGGGAGGGGAGGTGGAGGAGGGAGAAGAAAAGAGAGGAGGGAAGAAAGTGAGCATGCATGCGGAAAGAAAGAACTCTGAAATCCATTCTCTTTCATCTTCGTTTCAAGTGGAAGGTGGACGGAGCCTGTTTCCGCTTCTTTCTTCGTTGAATGGACCCAAACGTCGAAAGTTAAGTTCCGAAAGTTTGTGAAGATAATTTATTAGAAAAGCGATTACCAAATGCATATGCAATTGTGCCTCTTTGCGTGGTGTTTGAATGTTACGAAATGTTTTTTTTTCCGAAATAGACCTGGTATCTACCTCAAATTATTAACAACTTTCAAACTTTATAAGCTATGTCAACCTTTGAACCTTGCATTTGCTTGCCGTACAGCCGGTGGTACTTCAATCTTCTTCAAAGTTTACTAAATTCATGAAAAGCTTATTTTGAGAAAACGATCGTGATTTATCCCAACGAAGTATTTAACGATTCAATGGCAAGACAAAACACGGTAAAAACGTAGCGAATTCTGCTGTATAAAGTGTGGATTCATCAAATGCTCATAAGTGAGCTGCAAAGCGATGTAAAGGCAGCTGTAAATTCATCGATTCCCATACCGATGCAGCTGACAACCATGCCCACGCATGATTGTTTTGACCAGTTTCGGAATGCCTGGTGGTCAGCCTGCTAGCGATCCGTCGGGTAAGCATCGTGAAACCGAGCCAAGGTCTTCGCGCATACGAAGCGGGAACTCTACCCTTGAGCTACAGCGCGCCTAATAAATGAGCTGTAAGTCAAAATTTTTGATCAACTTTGCGTCAAGCATAACCGAGTTATTCATAAATAAAATAAATAAATGACCACCATTTTAGAATATTTTTCGAAAGCAATTTCTTCGTGCTGAAAGCAATGAACAATGAGGAGTTTTGCTTAGAGCTATTAACGATAATCAGTATCATTCTTCACGGTTGCTAGCATTCGTTTCGCCTCCTCAATTTTATCTTTTCTTTTTCACTGCTGTTTGCGAAAGCACAATTGACCGCATATTTTTTGCGAAATATATTTACACTTGCGCGATTCTGTTATAAACATGCAAGTGATATGAAAAGGCTTAAAAGACTCACTTAGAGAATCGTTTTGCTTACGTATGTTATTAAAGTTTACAGTGCTAAAACGTTTAGCGAAAAAGGTGTTAAATAAACGACACTTTTACGAGCCTTTCCTTGCGCTCAGTGCACATTTGTTAAAATCTTTTGCTGTGCATTCCTTTATCGCCTAACAA
>JPKZ01022847.1:903411-917778 GCA_000803305.1 Toxocara canis
GGGGAGGTTTCTGTTGGACGCACTTTAGCGATCGTCTTATTAGCAACAATTTATTTTTGTTTGTTTGTGCAGCGAATTTTTCTCGACTGTACAAATGCTCTTGCCATCATCGAATGGTGTGTTGCACCTTTTTTGAATGTTTTTTTCCCCTTTCCGATGGATTCAGTAAAACCGGCCGTCTGTGCGATTCCCATTTGAAGATATACTGCACTTTATCGTATTTCTCATTCGCTATATATATATATATAGATTGTTTAATAGAAGAGTACATAAGTGATTACGTAATTAAGCGTTCTCTTCCTTTATTTTTGCCACTCTCTACAAAACCTTTGTTCTTTTTTCTTTCATAAACAAACATGTAAAGAACCTATAGATAAAATTATCGTCGATGACGCGCTTCCCTCATTCATCATCAGTCTCTGCTGTGCTCTATTTAAAATTTTTTTCTAATTCTTTCCATTTACATAACTTTTTCATCTTTTTATTTTCGCTTTCTTATGAGTAGTGTCAAAATTACATTACTTCTCGCTTTGTTATGATCCTTATTATTTACGCAAGCGTGAATGCTTTGATGTTTTTGTGATTTTTAATGGCAAAAAGAAATAAACGTTGAATATTATGAGCAGTGCATACACCACTGTTGTGATCTATTATAGCTGTATATGTTTTGCACTGGTTTTCAGTGCTTCTATCAATTCGATTACTTCCAGCGTACACAAACTATAGAATTCATTTGTTGTTTTAACTTTATTTTTGTCTTCTCTTTTTTTCACATTTGTGAACTTCTTAGGGATTTTTTTACGCTTCAGGAAACGGATTTTGGTTCAATGCACGCTACACATTTCACCTGTTATTCCACTTTTTTTTTTAAAACCGGCCGTCTGTGCAATTCCCATTTGAAGATATACTGCACTTTATCGTATTTCTCATTCGCTTTCAGGAAGTGGCTGTCGACCTTGGGGAATGCCAAAAAAAGACTAATAGAAATGAGCGAAGTTTTCTGGAACGTTTTTATACGGCAATTGCTTGAAGGGCAAACCTTTCTCTGGTGTAGCGTTTTGCCTATAAAATGGATGATCTTTTAAGGTGTTTCTTTTCTTAATTTGGCAGCGAAGATGGAAGTGGGGGAGGGTCGGAGTAAAGATCAGTGTGTTAGGATTGGATGTCGCGTTATCTTATTGAGCGCAGTTTTTTAAAAACATTTCTGTAAGCATTGTATATATACACATATTTTTACATATGCATATATATATACATATATATACATATATATATATATATATATATATATATATATATATATATATAGATTGTTTAATAGAAGAGTACATAAGTGATTACGTAATTAAGCGTTCTCTTCCTTTATTTTTGCCACTCTCTACAAAACCTTTGTTCTTTTTTCTTTCATAAACAAACATGTAAAGAACCTATAGATAAAATTATCGTCGATGACGCGCTTCCCTCATTCATCATCAGTCTCTGCTGTGCTCTATTTAAAATTTTTTTCTAATTCTTTCCATTTACATAACTTTTTCATCTTTTTATTTTCGCTTTCTTATGAGTAGTGTCAAAATTACATTACTTCTCGCTTTGTTATGATCCTTATTATTTACGCAAGCGTGAATGCTTTGATGTTTTTGTGATTTTTAATGGCAAAAAGAAATAAACGTTGAATATTATGAGCAGTGCATACACCACTGTTGTGATCTATTATAGCTGTATATGTTTTGCACTGGTTTTCAGTGCTTCTATCAATTCGATTACTTCCAGCGTACACAAACTATAGAATTCATTTGTTGTTTTAACTTTATTTTTGTCTTCTCTTTTTTTCACATTTGTGAACTTCTTAGGGATTTTTTTACGCTTCAGGAAACGGATTTTGGTTCAATGCACGCTACACATTTCACCTGTTATTCCACTTTTTTTTTCTTTCTGATCGATGGATTTTTCAAGCTAATTGATTCGATAAAGTTACCTTTATGTTATCGTGGAGCAATCCGCTTCACCAATTCTCAAAGACCAACTTCATTTAAGAAGAACATTTTCGAATATTCGATCACTTTAGAAATCATTTCAATATTAATTGCCATTCCATGGTATATTAATTACTGTTCCATTCAATATTAATTACTGTTCTATGATTTCTTGTAGTTATCAAATATCAGTATTTCTCCGCTTGAATGCACCGAACTAGGGACATTCGTTCGAATGGTGGAGCGTGTTTTTGGGACGAGTAATGCAGCAAAATGTGGAGGAATCGAAAAAAAAAGAGAGCGTTCGATAGCGGCTTGTTGCATTTATCTGCGCGCTAATCATAATCATACTCGTTCGATGTTCACCATAAATGATTATTTTTTGCAGCCGTTCAGTAGCTCAGTTGTCTGCATCTTAAACATACGTATGAAAAGCTTTAAGGGAATTTTTTTCCTTGTTTATGCTCACATCGAAGGAACGCTGAAACATTTACATTGAGGTTACTCGAGAGATCTAGTTTTATCAGTTTTTCGTCAGCGCATATCACTCTTCTAGAAATATCGTTGCTCTGACCATTTTTTATGAAACCGTTGTTTGCGTCATACGTTGCGTGCGTGATCAGCGTGATCAGCGTGATCAAGGGCGAAAATATTCCAACGACTAGGAGATGTATTTTTTCATATACACCAACAATTGATTGTTAATAAGAAAAACTAAACAATTACGTTTACTTCTTTCTTTTTTTTTCTGGGAATAATAAATATTTGCCGAATAGAACGAACTAACAATAAGATGTTACTGGCTCCAGCTGAGAATTGGAATATTAGGCGTGTGCTGTCGGAAATTAAAGGTCACACATGTCTCGTGAATTATTTGTAAGGTTTATCTTGCGACGGCGCTGCTGCGTGTCCAAGAGCCTGATGAGGGAGCGATTCCTCCGTTTTTCGCTCCTCTGCTGCTCGATCTTGGTGATTGCGGCCTGCTTGACTTCTGTCCAGTTCCCCCTCCCCTTCCCTCCCCTCACTCTCGGTCTGAAACCGTTCCTTGATGGGCTGTTATTTACGCTGTTTGTTGAAGCGTCTATATCAACATAGCCAACTCTTGTTATCATTTTTTTTTTTCTTTCTGATCGATGGATTTTTCAAGCTAATTGATTCGATAAAGTTACCTTTATGTTATCGTGGAGCAATCCGCTTCACCAATTCTCAAAGACCAACTTCATTTAAGAAGAACATTTTCGAATATTCGATCACTTTAGAAATCATTTCAATATTAATTGCCATTCCATGGTATATTAATTACTGTTCCATTCAATATTAATTACTGTTCTATGATTTCTTGTAGTTATCAAATATCAGTATTTCTCCGCTTGAATGCACCGAACTAGGGACATTCGTTCGAATGGTGGAGCGTGTTTTTGGGACGAGTAATGCAGCAAAATGTGGAGGAATCGAAAAAAAAAGAGAGCGTTCGATAGCGGCTTGTTGCATTTATCTGCGCGCTAATCATAATCATACTCGTTCGATGTTTGTCTTGGCACGATTTGCGAACGTTTGAATTGCACATCGCGATTTGCAAAGCGATTATTTTCTGCTGCCCTATAGTGTTGACAGCCATTCGAACTTTTCCGACAACAATCGAGTGATGTATTTTGCTGGAATGTAAAAGTTAGAAATTTTGTCTATATTGATGAGAAAATGATCTTATTCGAAATGAAAAATATGAAAAATGGAAAACATGAGAAGTATAATTTCTCCTAGTTAGCTAGCCATCTTAAGCTTCATATTAAAAATTGTATCACCGTCCAAGAAATGAATTCTTCCGTAGAAAGAAAATGCTAAATGCCGAGTCGTTCGCAGCAAAAAAATACCGGTCGCCGTTGACGTTTTCAGAATGACATTTTACGACATTTGGAGTTGCACACGCATCACTGGATAGATAGATAACGAGCGCTTTATGCTGCTACAGTAGCAAACGATTCCCCAGCACCACACGCCCAACTATTATCCGTTGTTCATCCTTCAAAATAACTTCCAGCCTTTGTCCACTCAAATAGTGTTGTTTTACGTTTCACCTTGCTAATTACAAGTATGCGAACATGTGTATTAAAAACATTTTTGGCCATATAGCTTGTTAGTGTATTTCAGTTTCCGTTCTGGAATTGTTTTTGTCTTTTTGCTTGTTTCGTTGATCTTATTCTGCATTTCAGGATTTTTGCTATATTTTTTTGCTATAAGTATAGCTTAATGATATTTTTTGTTATAAATGCAGCTTAATGAAGCAGAATTTTGGCAGCTAAAAATTCCGCACCATCTTAGCTCCATGCGCACAGTAATTTTTAGTCGGGCACTCTGTCGCTGTTTCCATATTTCAGTCGTCTTCATCGAGTTTTATGCAAAGAATTTTTTGTGTACTCGGAGAATCGTGAAGAAATAGCAGCCATGTAGCATAGTCGGTGCTATCAATTTAAGAGAACGTCAATGACACACGTGTGTACTCATTCGCTATTCATATGGGACTAGCTTTGCGAATATTGTTGCCCTTTTGAGTTGTCGAGAAAAACAAGTTGGATACTATCGCATTGGCAAGATGTTTGTGTTTGTTGCCCGGGTATTGAGGTACTGACAAGAGTAAATTAAAGACAAGTTGTAATGATCTTATGCATTTTATTCTAAAATACGTGTGGTAGAATGAGGTATCAAACCAGTACAACTTTGAAATTCATTTCACTTAGACGAAAAATTCTTTGGGACGGTTCGAAATTTTGTCTTTCACGGTGCTTTTGTCATATTCAATTTTTCTTTTTTCTTCCATTCCAGTTTGGCGAAATCCCTTCGGTATTTTGCACTGTTCCATTAGTATGGAATGTACTAATTAAGAGGAATTTGATGGCTCTCGAAAGTGCAAAAATTGATTGATTTTCATCGTTCATTAAAAAAAAAAACAGAAATTCTCACTTGGTATGGAATTTTTTTTTCAAAGTGTACGATCATTTATCTCAATTGAACTGTTTGAAAAATTTATTCACAGTTTCAAAACGACATGAACGATCGATCAGATCACTATGACCAATTTTCGATGGTGTTCGCCGTGTGACTTACTTCGAGTTGCTCTTAGGTCTCATTCTTTTCAACTTTTTTCATATTTTGCCAATTTCGACATAAGAGATTGTATTTAAGGTGGTGTTTAAGTTGTCCTCGAAATCATTGGGAGCGGTTGGCGCTAATGAACTGCTCATATGTCACAATACAAATCACAGATATTCGAAAGAATGCCGATATTTGTTGCAAATGCTGCAGTACATTGTTGTCAGTTCAAATTTGCGTTTCCATTTCCGAATGTGCATTTCGTTGAAGCAACACCACTAATCACATTTGATGTACGTCGATAGATGAAAGTCATCTTAAGTGAAGTCGAAACAGTCAGTTTTGAAGTTTGCACTTGCTACGATATCGTAGCATTGTGAACACCTTGAAGAGTGAGTGAGTCATCTACAATGGTTTTTCTTACGTTGATTTTTGCTAATTCTTTTGTTGCCTTAATTTCTTTATTTTTTTCATCCATTCATTTACTTATTATTTGTTTTAGGTTCATCTATCGTCTTTATTCAAATAGCAATTTAAATGTAGATCAGTTTTTATACTTGCTTTATACTCGTTTATATGGAAACACTTCAGCGTTCATTTGCATTCTTATTTCAGGCCACTTTTTTTTCTAAAAGTACACGAGAAAGAATTTGTAAGGAAGGAAATACGAGCTCGGTTTCTCGAAAATTGCGCATCCCAGCAGCTGACTGCACGCGTTATGCCTCTCGAACAACGTATCGAACGGTTGCCAAGGGCGATTCGCAGAGCAGAGCGCAAAAAAAAAAGCGAAGCTGTTGAGTCGCAATTTGTGAAGCGCCCATCTTACCATCGTTTCTTTCATCCATTCAGTTGGAGGTCCGAAAATAGTTTCTAAGAATATCGACAAGAGCCTATTTCATCTTCATTAGAGAAATTCTCTTCTCGTCGACGATAAACGGAAAAAGTTTATTAGTGAATTCGAAACGAAAAATGAGTTGGAACTTTTATGTTTTAAGTATTAGCTTTTCCCATTTGCGAAACTACTCGATACAACAATGGTTATCGATGCGGTTTTGCAGTTGAGTTGTTACTTGTTAATTACGCAAGCTATTCATCGACAGTCATCAAATGAACCATTTCTATTGCTTCTTCCTTTTCCGTTTTGACATTTTTTCATTTTTCCTCATATTTTTTGTTGTCTATGTCATTTTCACGTTGATTTTGGTGTATTTTTATCTATATGAAAAGGCTTTTTTTTTCTCATTTTTCCTTTGTTTCCTCTTTTGTGATCCCAACGGACTGTGATAATTCCTTGATGCGTTCATTAATACTCATCTTTTGGAATTTGCGAAGCTAAATGCTTATGGTGCATGTCATAGAAACAGATGGTTTTCTATATATATATATATATATATAAAATTATACATGTAGGATTTAAGATGATTTTAAACAGTGAAAAGGTAGTCACCACTAAAACGACTTCGTTCCAAATTTACTATCTCGAAAAAAAGGAAAGAATTTCGGAAATTCTTTTACGCTGAGCCGCGTATTGTGAAATTCAATGAAAATTCCTTTCTCATTAGCTAATAACTAATTTCTAAGAAAAACCAGTTTAATCTCACTGTGAATAAATACCCTTAATAAGAATCCAATTTTGATGCTCTTTATCGTTGGCCGTTTTTTCTTCGAAATTTTTTCTGCTCGAATTACCACCAAATTGTGTTCAGTTACGGAAAGTGCAATCGTCAAATCTGAGGGGCTCGCTCGAGCAAATGTAAGAAGAGTACTTTTTGGGTGCGTTCTCCGTATCACTATCCCTCCCCTTTCTTTTTTCTCTCTGTTCATCATTCTCTACACACTTTTCTTTTCGTGCCGTCGTAGTAAGCTTTGAGCGAAAAACTGGAACAAAAGAGAGAATGCATTGTTGCACGGCAAAACTTAGTGTATTCATTGCGAGCATGTTTTTTTTTTTTAAATAGCATTTGGAAACACAATTTACACGGCTAACGTTACTGAAAGGTTGTCTGTCTGTCGTTCATTTGACATTTCCCATACGCATGAAGATCCTCGATTAGGTACTCGCTCTTCTTCTCTCTCCATTTCCCATCCCTCCCTCCATCTCCCTCTCCCTCCTGTCACGAAAATTTTGTTGCTCATTTGCGTGTGAGACATATAAATTGCAAAAAAAAAGTGGCTTTTGAATAAACCCTCTTGCGAAGTGTGGGTCATCCCCATCCTGTCAATGTTCGGAGCCTAGTTTCCGCCATACTTTTTTCACATTTTAAATCATACCGCGCAGTCTCCTCGCCTCCTTGTATTCCTGCTCCCTTCTCCGGTTCCTCACCTCCTCTTCCTTCCCTCTCGCTAGAATTTAGGTACCTGAATATGAGCAATGGAAAATTGGCAAGTAAATTTGAGTTCTGCTCGAATCCTTCCACGAGTTTAGGTTCACTCCTCGAGTTTCGGTAAGATTCGTGGAGAATTGCTGTTGTACGGTTGTATGGCTGTGAAAGGAATGAAGATAGAGCGCTCTACACATGTAGGTTGACAACAAATAGGGAATGGGTGCCAAGGCGGGCATTTCTTTTATGTGATCAGCTCTGTGTTGGCATTTCTTTGTAAAAGCAGTGATCGCGTTAGAAATGTGATTCAAGTACTAAACGATTGTCATTGGCATGCAAATGTTTGTTTGCCCCACATCTCTAAAAATATCAGTGTGGGATGTCAACAAAGCAATCTCCATTTAAATTCTTTTTCCATTGTCGCAGCAAATAAAATGGAACACTCACAAGGCAGCTATTTAAACAGTTCGTTTTTATATTGGTCATTTGCTAGTATTCGTTTATAGTTTTGTTATATATATATACATATATATGTGTATATATACATACATATATGAGCGGTCAGTAGCTCAGTGGCAGAGCTCCCGCTTCATATGCGGGAAGACCCGGGTTCGATTCCCGGCTGCTTACCCGACGGATCGCCAGCAGGTTGACCACCAGGCGTTCCGAAACTGGTCAAAACAATCGTGCGTGGGCATGGTTGTCAGCCGTGTCGATACGGGAATCGATGAAATTACAGCTGGCTTTGCATATGTATATATTTATATATTTATATATATGTACATATATATAAATAATGTTGTATACCACTTTGGACATAGAGGGTATCTATTAATTTCATTCGTTGCGTGCTGGAGTTCATCCATTAACAAAACAAAATGAGTTGTCAGCATGGAAAAAATTATGGTGAAATGAGGCGCCAGTTTCATAGACCATTCATTTCCTTCGTTTCAACTACAAATCATTCGCGTGATTTGTTGTGCAGATGGAATCATTTCTTTGATCATTTTGAAACCTCTCATGACTCGTTCATATTTAGCTTGCGATGGCGCTCGAATCTGGAGGACTTAAGTTTCTCGACGAAGTTTTCAATTCGATTATCGTTTTATGTTTATGAATGCACAAGTGTTAATCTGAAATTCAAAATTTTATGTAACCGTCATCGTTAAGAACTTTCCATCTTGGACTCACTTCTATGCTAGATTACGTTATCTTTGATAACTGACCCGATCATGCTGCTGCTTTGATAGCGTTATCATATTGTACTTCAAAATGTGTACCAATGGCCGAAAAGAAATTCTATTATTTTGTAAATCCATTTTAATACTATGGTTGAATAAAGTTATGCTATATGGCAAACACGTATTTTATGAAAACGGACAAAAGACTTCCTAATCCTTTCAGAATGAGCGTTAAGCGAGCGGTCAGTATTTCTTTTTGAGTATCCATCAATTTAAAGTAACAGTTCACTCTATTATAACTCATAATCCACACGTTACAGGTGCGTTTATGTGCGGGTAAAACAATTTACGAGTATTACCTCATTAGTTACTCGTTGTACAGGATAGCTGTCACAATTGAATAGTGAAAATATCGACCGAATGGATAGCTGTTGGGTAATAGGCGGGATGTTTTTATGAAAAACACAACATATTGATCCATCATAAAATAAATGTCTTATACTAATGCGGTATAAGACAAATATGTTGTTTGCGTTCGAGTATCTCCCGCTAAGAGAAGCAGGAATTTTTTAGCACTGTCTTTGCTCGTTTAAATTTGACTTTTTTAAAAATATTTTGTTTATTTCCCACCGAATTCCTTCTATTGTTTGGTTTATTTTCTCTCTCCTTTAAGTTTCCATCATGATGCTAACACTGCCTATTGCCTGAATAACTCTGAGATCACCAAACCGGTGTTCAACAATCGTTGGTCAAATCGCCTACGTTTTGAATTGGGCAAAAACTTGATGTTGGTATCGCTTTAAGGAAAAAAGGCGCACTGGATCGCGTAAAGCGTGCCATTGGTTTTAAATGAAGGAGATCAAAAAATGCATGCAGAAATGCAACTTGATACCACAGTCTTTAGATTACTGGCGAGCCGTTCCCACCACACTGTTGCTGCACTTTAATGCTCCCTTTGCTAAGCGATTCTGGTGTTCAAACATTATAATTATTAGTTTTTCAGGCATATTAGTATTTTCAGCTTGCTTCCGCTTCGAATATTTCTATCTATCTAAAAGAGAGCCCCAGCGAGTGTCTTTTGAAGACACAATCATGTTTCGTTAGCACCCACAGGTCTGCGTATCTGTTCACTGCTACACTTTAAATGATACTCGCACCTCAGTTCGTCTTTATAGCCAAACATTGACAATTTTTTTGCGAGTGCTTTTTGGAAATGGTGAGAAAACCGCTAACAAAACGAAAACGCTAAACTCAAAATGGAAGATACACAAATTTTTTAAAAAAATGATATGCAAACATAAGTCAGTAAGCAAAACATTTCTCCTACTTGCAAATTCCGAACTCTTAACGTTGTTTTGTTGTAAGGTATTATAGAATTCTTGCCGACTAAGCCGTCACTGGCTGACTATGTTTGTTTGAGTTTGTATTGGCATTCCTTACTTCATTGTCTAAGTTATTTGTTACTTTCACCTTTACGCACAAATATGAAGAATCAGTCGTGCAATAACATCAGTGTATCGTATACAACTTCCGGGTGCATCTGTCAGGATTAGGGCCGATGTGAGGTACGCTTGGGCAATGCAGATATCTTAAAGACGCTTCACATTATTGCAGTTGGCTCTGCGCTATCTTCTCTGTTCCTGCCCTTTCTCTCCCCTTCCCCCCTGCCCGACTTGTTTTCTTGCCGACAAACTAACTCGTTGGACAGAAGGGGATATCTACTTAGAAACTTTGCCAAAGTTGGCGGAGTAGTAGTGGTGCCCAACTTTGGTCTCTGTAACGCTTCTCCTCTATAACCTAGTTTGCAGAACCGTTTTCACCTTAAATTACTTCTTGACGTTGTGCCTCCTTTACGGATGATCACATCTTCATAATCAGTTGGTAGCATATGCGAGTGCATTTGTTGAATCGTCCGATGACTTATGACATCGTTGCAAGTAATTTTATGCATTGACGATAGGTGAGACGTGAATGATGATGCGTGATCATTTCCTTTTGAAATTTTGGCAATTATATCGCAAAAGTGTTTTATTTAATTCTGCATATGCTTTGCTCACTTTTTCTGATATTTATTTTAGCATATACGAGTGTATTCATATTTTGGCGTCGATCAGTACAATTATATATCATCGTTTAGTTATATTTTATTTAGCTGCTGAATTTTGGTTTTTCGCTGCATTAGTATCATCTTATGCAAAAATTCTTGAGTATAGATATCAGCGTTTAGTGTACGTTAGCAAAAATTTTGCAACAAAAACTTTAAAATGTTTGAGTTCATTAAATTTCTCGCAACTGTATAGAATGTTTTCGTAGTTGTATGCGAACGATGACAGCAAAAACTACACATTGAAAAGATTCGCATGCAAATGAACTTTTTTTTATTGGGCGTAAAATTTGTTTATTCAGCAGTGTTGTCGACAAATACAGCGATTTTGTGCTCATTTCTTTGCTTCTCTGCAATAAGCCTTTTTATTTATTTTTGCAGTTTTGCAGTTTTGCACTTTCTGCAAGTCTCACCAAATATTTGAACAAGTGATCAGATGTTTTCATCTTGACAGTTTCTCATTTGCAATATTTAAACTTCTTGTTTTTTGCAAACGGTTTTTTTGCAATGCTTGCAATTATTAGTTTGCAATATTATTAATGTTTTTTGATGTTTTCAGCTTTCTAATGAAAATCTATGCGAGATAATCATGTAGAATATCGATGTAGAGTTTAGAGGCAGTGAAAATCCAATTCTACTATCCGATGATATGACTGATCTTCAGCGTCTATCCACTTTACTCGTTATTCTATTACTGTTGGCGAAATTTTTTTTTAGTAGTTTTGGTTCTAAAAGATCTAGTTGCTCACAGTATTACTGATTGTTAACTTTAAATAGTAGGTAACAAAAAGTTCAACACAACAAATACATATGTTTTTATTGCAAAGAGCACATGCTACGAATCTCCATATTGTTGGTAAATCGACTGTTTCGATTCGGACAACCATGACAACCACAGATCCGTTTTGCATGTTTATGGAGCGCACAACAATCGTTTATCGACCGAGTTGTGATACGGACTAACGGGAACTAGGTGTTTACGTTTTTTTCCCATCCGGTTTATTTGTTTTGTCGTTTACCTACACGTATAAGTTTCACTGCTTTACATAGACGTATCAGCTTTTCGTTCGCAAAGCGTTTTTTTTTTCACTATACGATATCGGTTGGACGGTTGAGTTGGTTTTACCGTTTATTGGAGGGACGATGTGTTTGTGTGTATGTGTGTATGTGTATGTATGTGTGTGTATGTGTGAGTACATCCCAATCACAGTCTGTGTGCATTTTATTTCGAGCAATTATGATCGAAAAAACCACTAAAAGTGTCAAATTGCATTTCTGTGTGTATGGCTCGATGTATTATGCTCAGCGGATGCGATTGCATTTTGCAGCATACAACCGTTGCAAGACCATCATTATATGCACGCTTTAAACATGTTTTTGATGCACTGAGAAATTCATGTTGAAAAATTATTAACAGATGAAATCATTTTGAATTTGCAACAGCTTATTGCAATTTTAAAGGAATAATTCTTTACTATTCATCTGCGCCCTCTTTGTTGAGAATTTATCTCTCGATCAGAATTTCTGCCTTATTAGTTTTCACGTCAATTAGCATATTACCGTATAAGCTAAAGAGTAAAATTTGTTAGGGTTATACGATTATCAAAGCCGCCAAGAGAATATTACGAGGTGGAGACTATGCAATTTTTGCATGGTATGCTGAAAACATGATGAAATAAGCACGATAAGCGTTCTGTTCTAGCTCAACGATCGTTTTTCGACGAATCTCAACAGTTTCATCGCGATATTCTTTAACGAATTTATTCAAATACTTATAGTCTTCTAATGCAAATTTTTCATAAAAGTCGATAACATTTAGCTGCCCTAACCGTTTTGTATGTTATTGTTCATTATATTACGAGATATTTTGTTTGAGTGTTGTACCGAAAACGATTTATAGGGAGAGGCTAATGAAAAAGAAAAAGAGAAACGCATTCAATGACGTTACGATTCCAAAATAATGTTTGCTGTCCCCGCTGGAGCCTGATATATTGCATCATTCCGATTCTATCATCTTCAGTGGAATCCGATACTGTTTTCTTATGAACGTGTGACTAGGAGACAGGAATAGGGTTTTATGAATATGGAAGGGAAGTAGGAAGCGCTGAATCAAACGCGTTTGAACACCGCGATTTGATTCGTACCGTGCTGATAACGTACAGCTTGTAAAGAACCCCCCAGTACATAACGAGACGCTCGCATTCTCTGCGTATTCGCAAATACAATACGCATACGCATGAATCGGCTATGAAAGTTACCTTCACTCTATTCCCTATATTTCTTTTCATTTTCACTTTTACTGAATTATTACTTCTTTGACATTTTCAAATCGAATATTTGCAGTGGAAATGGTTGAATGGAAATGGGAACAACAACGAGCTAAGTAGGCAAGTGCAATAAATAGATAAAGCTCCAAGATCTCCTTTCACTTTCGTTAAAAAAAAAATCAAAAAACGGTCGTGAATCGCTTCGTACACGTGACCTTAAGCTTTTCTCCCTTCTGTCGATAGCATTTCTTGTTCATCTAAAACGAATATCCGATTGTCTATAATGATTCGGTTATAATAGCAACATCGTCGATTTGGTTGTCTCAAGGTTGTAGTTGTTAGTTTCAAGCTTGATCTGCGATGCCAATTACCAAAAATAAAATGTTCATAATCTTCTCTTGATCCGTTTCTTCACGATATAACAGTGTTGTTGGTTTGTTTTTTTTCTCCAAGAAATGCTGCAAGAAAACTGATTGTTAACGTGAGCGCTTAGTGCGGATGCATCGTTGTCCATTTGTAGTGCTGTCTCCATTTCGTATTACAGGGGGGGCAAACAGACGGACGGAGCATGGGACATATAGGGATTCAAAAAGAAGAGGTAATTGGGGGAGCGAGCGTCTTTGAATGCTGCAATGGGGTCGGTCGTTCGGTCGTACACATCTTTTGCAACTCTCTCACATAATCGAATTTAGCATCAAACTAGTCTCGTTTGCGCAAGCTCTTCCCTAACGCTTAACACCACTCACAGGAAGCAAATTCTTCTCCAACAACAAAAAAAAAAAAGCATCCGCACATCATACACAATCCGTAGATCAATTTTTCTACATCACTTTGCTTCTCCATAGGCCTTTTTGTCGGCATCGTTGTTTCGCCTAACGAATCTTAAAAGCGCTTTTATTTTTGAACGATCTCCTCAACGAAAACGTTACTTCTTGCTTGAGTTTACTGTGCTATCAGATTTTAGCTTTTGATTTTTTTTCTTTGTTCCGTTTGGATTCATCCGAAGCTAGAATGCATTACAAAAATAGTAGAACTGTGTGTTCGTGTGTTGGTTTATAGCCTAGTCTCGTAAAACTGACTCTTGTGAACGTTATTGTTGAAGATGAGGCGGGTTGTTTGGCCTACCCGTTCTGCAGCGCAGAGAGTTTTGAGTTTGAACAATTTATCGAACACAATTACTTTTTAGTGGTAATGCAGGTGGGGGGTGGGAAGGAGACAGGGAGAGGAGACCTGTTTTTCGTGGGCTTTTTTTTTATTGTACGCATATAAGTCTTAACACTGATAAGTCTTGAGACTTTGCGTTTTTAAATTGCTGTTTGGGAACTGTTAACGCCTAAAGTGCGTCGAAAACAAAGGCGGGCAGATTCACAAGGGATCATGCATGTTTTCAGGGCTAGAGAACATAGATGAGGAACTCGTTTTCCGGGAAGAGAA
>JPKZ01022847.1:919735-930259 GCA_000803305.1 Toxocara canis
ATATCTTCCCTTTTTAGGTTGATTGTTATTACCACCAATTTTTAAAATGTTTCGATTTAGCTGATTTGAAACCTTCGACTTGTAGTTTGTTTGCATTATTTATTAACTTTAGTGGTCTTACAAAGTATCTGAACGCCAGTTCCTTGTGTTTTTAAATTCTACGATGATTGTTCTTCACTAGCTGTTTTGACCATTAGAGTTCGCTTTTCCACCCTAAGGGGTTGCAACTAAAACAATCTTTTATTCTCTTAATTTGTCTAGTTTTTCATCTCATGTTTTGTTTAAATCCGTTGAACAATGACGCATCGTTTATTGCAGTTACTGAGTCGTTCAGTGGACAAAATGTTCGAGGAGGCTGAGCTAAGCGGCGTTCTTATGTTGGCTTCTCGAAAGCTAAAAGAATTCCCAACCAATTTGGCCATCAAATACGATATTTCGGATGTCATTTCTGCTGGTACGTCGTTTTCTTTTATTATCACCTTTTTTTTGCTAAATGATTGCGAAGAAATCGGTTGCCTTAAGCTTAAGGAAGTATGGAGAAACGCTGAGGTTGATTAAACTTAGAAAATTTCACATTATAGCTACTGCCAATATTAACTTTTATGTATACACTACATCTGTACTCGTGCACTGAACACTGCCTTATAACAAGTATATTGAAGTTGAATCGTTGTTGCGGAATTGACTCATCAGCCACATAGTAGTATATCCACGACAACTCTTTAGCTATGTATATTGACTAAAATGTATCGCATGATTCGATTAGTGTCTATACGCTTTTTTTTTGAGCATTGCAAACTTTGTATGTTAAGTATGACGAAGAAACCTTCTGGAAATATAATGCTGCAACAGGCATAAATATGTAGCGCCATTTATAACGCGTACAGTGAGTGTTTCATATAGTGAAATGTTAGGATTAATTTTTTGAAAAATTTTAGTATTTTTGCAAGTAATCTACGATAGCAGATTTCTTGGGAGATGTCCTTAATGACGTGCAACGGATGCTATGCTTTTAACCATGCTTTCAAACGAGTGTATTGCATTAGAGGTGTACTCAAGTGTCGCTTATAAATAGTTAATTCGCATTTGCGTCACTCATCTTTAAAGTGGGCGCAATATGAGCGACCCATCGATACCTCTTAGTCATTAGTATGCAACACCTAAGATCGAATGAATGAAGTGTGCACTATTTAGGAACGATGGTTCTACCACCACTGTAGAGAAAACAGTTTTGAGGGTAATGTAATGGAGAGAAAAGTTTACTCATTGATGCCTATTATTTGTTTCTTGAACATTTCTTCTCAATGCGGTATAACAGCATAGAAGTTCGAGCAGAAACCGGCTCTTGGACGGGCGTCAAAAGTCGCCCTGACGGCCACACAGAAGGCGGTTAGACTTTTTAGAGACAGTCGTTAGCTGCTGCAGTTATCGAATAGTGGCTTATTATCGCGGCAGTTAGCAAAGTGTAGTCGGAATCTGGCCGACGTGTTACTTCGAAGCGCGTGCTTGGTCGATAAATGTAATAAAATTAAAGCAACATATCGAGTGGCGAAGCTGGAAGATTGTCGGTGCAGTCGAGGGGCTGTACGCTATAGAAATGATAGATTGCATATGGGTTACCAAAAGGAAATAAGAATTGCGATGATTCATTCTTAAGATCGTCTGAAAAGATAGAAGATTGTTGCATTAAAGGCGATATATCCTTGAATAATACCGTTGACAAGCATAGTAAGGGATCATTGTTTGGGTGAATAACTGACAAATTATGTTCCAAGCTGTTCCAAGCTTTCGGCTTCAACTTGTTTAGTACAGGTGCAATAGATGCTATCAGTACTAATATTTGATAACCGCTAATTGATGATAATGCGACCAAAAGATGCTTGAGTATGCTGAGCGTGACTATCCGAATGCGAAAATCGAGATTCTGATTTTCTTGACTCATAATATTGAAATTTAGATTTTTTTCTAGAGGCACAGTATGTCTCATTTTTTATCACTTCCATCATACGGATCAGAAATTAACTCCGTTATCCCTATAATTCCTCCAGTGATCACGCCCGATAACCCAATATTTTAAGCTTTTAGGCCAAAATATAATTAGACAGTTTTAAAACTAAGAATCCTCTTTATTTAAATTCTCATTCTGGACTGTATCGGTTCTTTTGCTGGCTCTCTAATACATTTTGCATACTCGATCAGTGTATTGATAGTGAAGGAGGGTGTTTTTTTTTTTGTTCCTTTCTGGATATGTCGAGACACTTTAAAGTGCAGTGCTAAATGAGAAGCTTACTGCTTCATTTGACTAGTGCACAAAACTCTTGTGGCGGTTACATATGTGAAAGCAATATCTCAACAGCACGTAACCCATTTCGTTCATTATATATCTCACTGCTACCTAATACTATGCGATTGAAGAAGTTGCATGAAGAAGAGATCTCAGCAAATCGAAATTTAGCAACTGCAAAATGCTTGGCTATTTAACGCTTAGTTATTAATCCAAAATAGCATTATTTTTTGTTATAAGAATTATAAATGCAAACTCCTTAAGAAATTTCGTGTTTTTTTTTTGAAACTTCTTTGTTATGTCTCATCCCAACGTAAGCTTCTTCCTGAAGGGAAATCTCGGAGTAAAGTTTACCTCATTTATTGTCCCGTTCAGATGCTAACCGGACTCAGTAAGTGCTTGTCTTAAAAACTATTTTTTCAAAGGACAAATCGCCCTTTCGTTTGTCCGATTACTTGGCAATCCCCCGACCCTTCGTTAAGATTGGTTTTACGAAAATTGAAGAATCCATGTCAGGAGAATTTTCGTCGGAGGCAATCTTGCATGTGCCAGCGTGACTTTGAAATCGATAGCGTACACGCAGATGGGTCGTCTACTATAAATATACTCCAAGTGCACATCGCTGACCGCTTAGATTTATGGTCATTGTTTTTGATTTGCGCCCAGCGGGGTGCCTTCTGCTAGCAGCTTTCTCTGTGCACACTGTTTGGAGGTCATCACTACGTCGCTCATTAATTCCCCCTTACAAATATAATCCCGACAGCGAGGCACTTCTCCTCAATAGCAACCCCAGAGTGGCACGAGACTGTCTAATTTGTCCTTAGCAAAACGCTATGTGGAAGGGAGCAGTTGTTTGTTGCTGGAAAGAAACTACTACAGAATGACCTATGATCTTTCGTTGTTTTTTTTTTTGCATTTTTTGACATTTCCTGAAGTTGTCATGAATATGGCACTGATATTAAATCACATGGCGAATAGGCATCTGTGCGAAACCTATTTTGTACGAATATCATCGGATCCATTGTCAGATCGTTAAAATAAACTCAAAACCTTAATGGAACATGGGCAGAGAGTTTTTTTGTGATGGAGGGTCCTTAAAATTTTCGACACTAATGAGATCTGAACGCTTGATTATGAGATTGAACGCAGAGGATTTATATTCGATGCCTCTGGAATACCGTATAGGAGATCCGAAAATGTTCAGATTCGATTCAATGCATTTAGTATCTAAAAGATGTGAGTTGACTATTTCATAATGGGCGACGTAAAAACCACGCATTTTTTTCATTCGTAAAGCACTTTGAATTAATGGTTTTTCTTTTTAAAGTTCCGAAAAGGGGGCACTAATCTCTGGAGGCTATTTTGCATACGTTTTGGTGAGTCATCGTTTTAAAGGCAGACCGTCACTCATTCGCCCGCTCCAACAACAAAGTGCATCAGTGTTCATAGTCTTTTAGCAGAATACAACACACACAAAAAAAAATGGACGACATTCTGAGGAGAAATTTGGAAAGCAGTTGCTGAAAGAGTAGTGTTATTGAAACGAAAAAAAATGAACAATTTTTATTGCTACGGGCTTAAAGTCAGATTAAGGTCGAAATAATGAACTTTTTTTTTTTACAAAAAAATTATCAAAACGCACATTTCAAATGCGCATTGTCACTAATGTACACCATAAAAATGCTCGAGAAAAATTTTTCTGCGCAGAAGACTATCCAAATACTGATTGTTGGAAAAAATTCTTTTCGCCATATCACTTATAAAATTTTGTTATGAAAACAAAAATTTTTTCAAGTAATTCTCAAATACTAATTACGAGTTCATTAATTACCAATATTCCATTTGGTTTTGTTAGTTGCGTGTTGAAGCGAAATATGATGGAAACAGTGATCTCTGATCGAGTTAAAGTTTTAAAAAAGTCAGGGGAGTGACTAGAGTCGCAAACAAAAATAGTCTTTTCAAAGAGTTCTCTTTTTATGCGTAGGAGAGATGTTTCGTTTTCGGCAGTAGATTCTTTTCTCTTCCGTTTGAAGCACGATGATTCTCGAAAGATTCACTGAATGGATTTAGGGAGAGGACAGTAGTGCTATGAAAAGTTTGTGCGCAAAAAAAAAAAATGGCCGGCCATCTGTCTAATCCATATGATTTGATCGACGTGTGTCCCCCGACCAAAGAATGCGCCGTTATCCTTTAGACGTGCCATTGCCGATGTTGCAGTTGCTGTTTGCATAGTGTGATTGCCACTTTGCTTTCCTGCAACTGAATGTGAACAACAAAAGTTGATGTACAGTGGTTCGAATGTGGGGATTTATAGAAAATCAGGGGAATGCTCAGAGTCTTACACAACAATAATATTTTCTTTGGAGGCTCCACTGGACTCAGGAAAGGCGGTGAAATGTGATAAATTATCACTGACTTGAAACGGTATTAAAATTATATATCGCTGTAAAGTTCAGCACAGTTAAGCGTCGACTAAGTAGTTTTAGATGGCCGGCCATCTGTCTAATCCATATGATTTGATCGACGTGTGTCCCCCGACCAAAGAATGCGCCGTTATCCTTTAGACGTGCCATTGCCGATGTTGCAGTTGCTGTTTGCATAGTGTGATTGCCACTTTGCTTTCCTGCAACTGAATGTGAACAACAAAAGTTGATGTACAGTGGTTCGAATGTGGGGATTTATAGAAAATCAGGGGAATGCTCAGAGTCTTACACAACAATAATATTTTCTTTGGAGGCTCCACTGGACTCAGGAAAGGCGGTGAAATGTGATAAATTATCACTGACTTGAAACGGTATTAAAATTATATATCGCTGTAAAGTTCAGCACAGTTAAGCGTCGACTAAGTAGTTTTAGTATACTTTGTTATTCTTCTAATGTACTTCTTCAAGGGCTGCTATTCTTTACAAGTATTAGCAAAAGACAGGTTATTATAAATCAAGTAACCCTCACTTCCGCTCCATCTTAATGCTTAGTCGATGAGACCATACCTTTCCAACCAATTAAAAGGATCATCCCGAATCCTTATAGTCCTATAGACTTTATTATCTCATGGACGGACGAGAGTGATATTTTTTTCTTCTGCGAGTGAGATTACAGTTTTTGGCATCACCAGTCTTGATTACATCTGTTACCATATTACGTTGAGCAAAGGCCGCGGAGGCTGTATAAGTTCACATGTTTCTTTCAAAGAGGGGTGGTGGTAATTGGAGGTATGAATGTGTAATTGGAGATCAACAAGTTTTTTTTCAGCATCTGTTGAGTGCTGCTTTTAGTAATGAAGTTTTTAGTACATGTTCCAGAGGAAGCGTTCTTCTCACAGGAGAAGGTTCATTCGGAGAGGATTCATCATCGCACCTAATACTGTTTGTATTATTTGTTATTTCAGTGTCATTAGTAGATCGTGTTTGTTTTCAGATCTCAGTGATAACCGCTTAAATGAGCTGCCGATATGCATCTGCGAACTAAGTTCAATGGAGACGTTGAGGGTACGTGCTACGGGCCTTCGATCGCTGCCTGCTGCCGTACAGCTACTCGAATCGCTCACTTACCTTGATCTGAGGTCAGTTAATAGGCTCTGCATTAATGCTGGATCATGCTTGAACTCCTATTTTATTGGCCATGGTTTTTTCATGACATTTCTCTTTTAAAGATATGAGTTCCATTAAAATATTGCAGTCGTTTGTGGTGGATGCTACTCACTTCCGTACATTAGCTGTGGCGAACGCTTAAGGAGGATCTAATAGATACCGATGGTTAAGATACTGCTCTCTGACCTAGTTGTATACCCAGCTTTCAAGCAGTCACAACTGTAAAAGCTTGAATTCATAGTTTGACCTATAGTAGTATACTTTGATTTAAAAGATGTGATATGAGGAAGGCTTGTGCGAAGTGATGTTTCCAGTTAATGAGGAAGGGATGGATGGAAACGGGAATAGAATTCGAGGAAAAACGGGCGTAAATTATGAAAGAAAGCTTCAAATCGGGAAGTGAGAGTGCTGCCTCCAGGTCAACACTGTTTAATTAGTCGATGGATGCATGTGCGAGTCGACGTGTTCGTTAATAATGTGCTCTCTGACCTAGTTGTATTCCCAGCTTTCAAGCAGTCACAACTGTAAAAGCTTGAATTCATAGTTTGACCTATAGTAGTATACTTTGATTTAAAAGAAGATGTGATATGAGGAAGGCTTGTGCGAAGTGATGTTTCTAGTTAATGAGGAAGGGATGGATGGAAACGGGAATAGAATTCGAGGAAAAACGGGCGTAAATTATGAAAGAAAGCTTCAAATCGGGAAGTGAGAGTGCTGCCTCCAGGTCAACACTGTTTAATTAGTCGATGGATGCATGTGCGAGTCGACGTGTTCGTTAATAATGCAAGTAGCGGATTCTGCAATCCGCTGAGCAATTTGCTGGCCTTTGAGAGCGATTATAATCTTCACACGCCGCTGCAGTATCGAAACTATCGTACTGCCGAGGTGAAGGGGGGTAAGGGTGGTGGGGTAGGGTGGAGGGACGGAAAGGACATAACGATGAGGCTTCAACCTGTAAAATTGTATGACATCGACTGGATGCAGCCACATTTATAACGAATTCTCAATTTTATCGCTCTTCTCTCGCTCCTTCATTTCGAAATAGTGGATGAGCTTTACTGCAATATGTCATGTATTGCTTGTGCTCTCTATGAACAAATCTTTCAGCATTCTGCTATCATCTGCAGTTTATCATTTTGGCTGTCATCAACGAAATTTTTTCTTCTCTCTTGTTTGTTTCCTTTTCATACTTTTGCGCTTTTTCTCATGTTTAGCGAAGCGTCTGTTTATTGGCCACATTTTACTTAGGGAATGTACAATACCTAAATTCGACGATGTGCATTTCCCCTATGACGGTTTCTCGACTATTCGTATAATTTATAGAGCGCACTCTAAATATAAATAGACAAAAAATTACGCTGAATGGCCAGATATTGAGTCGTTGTTGCGGGATTGTGATATAATTATAGCACGCTTCCGCAGAACTGATACTAGGGTTCTTTTCGTTTTTCGCCTATAGCGCACCTGCTCATGCGATGGCATAAATAAGGTTTTTGTTGCACATTTACGAGCCAATGTAGCGTTGAATAGCATACAACGCGAAAGAGAGCTCTCATTTACTCATCGTTCATCGGCTAGTATGAACTCATCGTTGCTCTTAATATTAACTGTTAACTGTCCTCTTCGGCGTGGACGTTAAATATTTGTAGCGAATAGGACTGAATTCACGAATTGTTCGTCGTGAACAGTGTAAATTTTATGTAAGGATTTTGGAGGCCTAATAATATGAAATAATCTGAAAGTATGCTATATAGCGTTTTTCAAAGGAGGTAGAACTTCCTCGACGACAATTTCGTTCAGTTCGGCAGAAATTTGTACATCGAGAAGGCAAACTAACACTTGAGATCTTATGCAGCTCTCAAGCACTCATTTTAGCGACTGAACTGGGCTCATTTGAAATACATCTCCAAAATCGTCATATGAAGTAAACGGCCACCGATAACATTCGGACATATGCAGTCAGATTCGTCCGAGTTTTACATTGGCGGCAAAGCACTATCAGTAAGCATTTGACGTAGGACACAGCCGCAAATTTGCAGCTTTATTTTGCAAAATATATGCAAATATGGGGAAGTATGCAGGAAATAGGACGGATATTTTTTCTTCGTAGAGAGTGGAATTTTTATTTCGAAGATGATTTATTCTTTTTTATGGAAGGTACCGATCATAGTAAAGAATATTTGTTGTAGGAAGCCCTTTGAATTCAGATTCCGCGTCATACATAATCTCCTTTTGCAAACGCCACGCCACACAAATTCCCATTAAAATTGGCTCATCATGTGAATTTTGGCTCCATCTACTGTGAAACGACAATTTGCCCAACCGTCACCTCCCTCATATTCAATCTCACTCCTCTTCCCCTATCCTTCTCCCCAACAAAAAAATCTTACTTCGTTTACGAAATCGGTGCACTAACGGCACTGGTTTCGGAGAGTACATAGATGCCGAAAAATGTCTAAAAAAATTTTAGTCCCAACCGGTAGGTCGTGGTATTTGCTTTTCCTGAGTACTCGAATTGCCACCAAAGTCAACTATTAAGGGTTTTAAAGTACCAGATGCTAGAAATGACGTAGAGTTTTTGTCTTTGCAGGCAGTATGGGAGTATTTGTTCTTTCGGACGTTCTAGTTGAATTTTCGCTGGAGTTTGGCGGAGCTCTTATCTCTGTCCAATCGGCTTCAAAAAAATTCGTGCAGAAAAGAATGCAATTCAATGCAGCAAGAATTTTCTACAGCAAAGAATTTTTACACTCTAACTCTTTTAGTGGAAGAGGAAATCTTCATCAAAAAAGGGCATAGGCATACAAAGGTATAATATACGCGCTGGTGTGCTGAAACAAGACCCGACAAAATAATGAGATGCTTCCTGCAACGGTACATTCCACACCAGAGCGAGGATTAGAGGAGCTATATTAAAAACTACGACAGAGAGAACCTCTTTATCTTTTCAGCTATTGAAGTTAAAACAAGTCGGAATGCACACCAGAAGGGCTGGCGCGAAACGCAGTTCAAAAAATTTTGCGCACCAAACCAGCTTGTTTCATGAACTCTCAACAAAAAATATTACTCACCTCTGATGATACGCTCAAAGTTACCCATGATCGGCCGCCGAATTCGAGTCGGTTTGCCGAGATTTTTTTTTTCACTTCAATGTGCAACAGTACTTATTAATAATCGTTTCCATGTTGTGCCAGCTGTTGTTCCCCGTAATCGGTAAAATTCGAAAGAATGCGATTAGCATTCGTTCGAATTTCACTATCACAACTCGTTTATTTTTTAGGGAGGCGAAAACGTTACTCTTTTTAAGCTTCCGTTTATTCGTCTTTTTTTGCGTCTTTTATTTCATCGACAATCGTAACTTACTATAAATCGCATTTAAATTTTCTCATTGTTTATCGAGTGAATGCGTATGAAACTTTATATTATTGAAATTGATTTGAATTGAAATATATTATTGAAATTGGTTTGTCCTTTTTCGGTTCGCTGTCATATTCGACTCATTTACTCATTTGCTTGTCTTTCTAGAACGCCATTTATGTTGGCCTCTACTGGTGTTTATTTTGTGAGCTGTTAATCGATTCTAATAAAAGGACATTTTACGTTCTCAGGAACCCTATAAATTGGTCAAATTTGAATTTCATAGCTTGCAAAATTCCAAATGGACGTTTTTATCATAAGATGATGGCATTTGAAGCATGTGGAATGGAAAACAGCGATTAAGGCAATGAAAATGGACCACAATTCAATAGCATCGTAAATTGGTTTAATTAGCCGCTGAGATGCATTGAAGTGTGCTGTTATAATTCGAGAATTTTTTCTTTGACGGGATGATTGGTAGCTAAAAGGTTATTTGCATCTTATATTACCTGTGCTTCTCAGGTATTGCCATCGCTCGCGCAACAGTTCTACAGCTTTTCTTATATTGCCATTATGTGTTGAACTTACATTTGGTTGAGGTAATGAAAATGATATAATGTCATGTTTTCAGTGAAAATCAACTGAGCACGTTGCCGATTGGCCTCTTTTCGATACGATTACAGGTACTTCTGCTTACCGGTAATCGTCTTGAGAGCTTACCGCGCGAGATTCGACAACTAGCCGGATCACTTCACGAACTGGTTAGTTGTTTTCCAGTCGTTATGCTCGTCGATAGCACTCGTTCTCTGAAGCGATGAAGCTACAGTAAGGTAGAACCCTCATGTTAGTCACAGCGTCCAAAAAGCTTTAGTTTTGAAGTGACAGTGGTTCGTCTATGTAGCTGAGTTTCATAGCGAATGACATTTTTCGTTTGCTTGCGGTGATCAAAGTATAGCACAACTCAGTTTCTGTTGTAGTCAGTTCTCTAAAACATTCGAAGTATGTATTGAGGTATTCGTATAGATGAGAATAACAGGAAGTGAGAATGGCGCAATATGCGCTATGGTGACGGCACCCATCAGAGCAGCTGGTTTCATTAACTGCCCATAAATAAACAAAATTCATGTTTTAATTGATCGGGCAACTCATGCAAATCGTCTACTGAAAATTCATTCCTCTGCCATCCCGGCCGATTAAAAATGCAGTCGGGTCGGTTGTATAATGCAAACCAATTTTTATAACTTTTGAATGCCTGCAATCTATTCCAAAGTAGATGAGCTGCTTTGAAAGGGGAGG